>CAJVSB020000749.1:0-23479 GCA_911865555.2 Thlaspi arvense
GAAAATGGTACAACATTAAAGTCTGGGGGACCGTTTGGCTGTCCATCAATTTTTCCAATAATTGTGTTCACAAACTAATAAGGTTTAACTCTTTTATGCGGAACAGACTTTAAGCCCTTCAGTCAATGTACAAAGTTTCAATGCGAATTTGAAACAAGTTGTTAATTTTTTTTTGGGGGTTTTACTTAATACACTTTTTAGTATAAAAGTATAAGACATAGAAAGAATAATGGTAGTTGTTTGGCAGTCAGAATGTCAAACATTTTTGTTAGCATTGTTACATTTAGGTTTAAATAATCAGGCAGAATGGAAACATATTTTCCATATCTGTCCCGAAATTCATTTTGGAAAAGGGATTTTTTTTCAGAATTATATGTTAATTTTTAAGGTTTGGTTTGAGTAAATTTTTAAAAAAAGTAATTTTAAGATATAATTTTTACAAAAATAAAAATTATTTTATATTTAAATACAATTATGAAAAATATTTGTTACTTTAGAAAGTACTTTTAAGATATTTTCAGAAACTACTCGTGGTAGTTTTAAAAATAATCCGAAATCTAATTTTTAAAGACTTTATTTTTAAAAAAATTATCTAAATATTCTAAAATATTTTTTCAATAAAAAATATTCTAAAATGTCATTTGACATTTCCATTTCTGCGAAGATAATATTAGTTGAGGTTTAAATAATAAAATTACTCTGATCATTTACTTTAAATATACTATAATCGCCAAGAATGGAATCCTCACTCCTCACGTGTGTGGTTACGTCCTGCTTTGCGTAATTCAGGAATGTTTGGAGGGACCAAATCGGCATTCCGTTGTCCTAATTTATTTTGGTATTTATAGGTGGAAAAATATCCATTGACAAGCCCTTTTATTTAACTGAATTAATGAAGCGCCTATATAAAAAATATTTATATTCTGGAACCACCCGCAAAAATGAAAATAGGCTAATTATTCTGTATTTTTTGATAGCTCAATGCTATTTCTACGTTGAATGCTTATAAAAATTTCATACATTAATTCTTTAATTTAGAAAATGTTCCCAAAATTTACGTGCAATTTCTGTACACCAAAAGGACCGTTTTCCATTTTCTGGGGAGAACATGTAAAAAAAAAAAGTACATTTACAAGAAAAAAAAAAAAGAAAAAGATAAACCCTGTGTGATCATGTTGAGGGAACAAGTCACAAGGTTAGTGATTTTTTGAATTCTGGTGTTTGGGAACTAGATTTAGATCACGCTGGGACGAAGCGGCATGAAATAGTAAATTAAGGGGTGTATAGTGTAATTAATAGAAAGTTATAGACAGAGTGTGAAATCGTTAATTCTTCTTATGCTAACTGTTGCACAAATTCAAAACCCTGTGACATAAAAGGAAAAAAAAATCCATAAGCAATTACATCACTATTTTTGTACTTTATTTGCAAATATCTCGTACTAATATCGTTGAAACTTTACTATCATATTTTACTTTTTTGTAATTAAAAACCATCTTAGTGGGGTGATTGTAATTTTTTTTAAACTAATGTCTTTAGTGCGATAACATCAATATATCAAAGGAAGATCCATTCTTTCAACATTATATATATATATATATATATGTGTGTGTGTGTGTATTATTGATAATAATGTAAATATAAAATATTTATACTAAATTTTATATTATTAATTTCTTTTAAAATATTAATTAATTTTATTAATTAAATTTTAGTTAAATTAATAATATAATATTTAGTATTAATACTTATATCAATTGATCCGATATATATATATATATATTGTTAAAAATAGGATTAAAGTGAAAAAATAAAAATTCAAGGGATGAGGGCGACACGTTAAAAAACCTCTGACTGGTCACAGAGTCAAGACCGATCACAGCCACCTACCCCGGATTGGGATGGGAGGCATCTTTCCAGGTTATGGCCATTCGCGGTTTCCGAGAACATCGGTGAAAATGTCACGGTCCCGCAGTCAAGAGTATCTTTACCTCTACTTTTACCAAAAATATTTAATTAAAAAAATTAATCATGATGGATTAATTTTTTTACTTAATTAATTTAATTAAATATTCTAATTAATAATTTCATAAATAGTCATTGGATTTTTTTTCCACCTTTTACAAACTCTCTGTAAATTTACTAATATTATTTTAAAATCACGGGGGACCAGAACAAAAATTGCATAAAAAATGTTCTTATTACCAAAAATCCAATGGGGAAGCTGCTCATTCAAGAGAAAAAACTGACTTGAGCAACAAAAGAAAACAATATAAAACATTAAAAATACTAAGGACTGTTCTTTTACAGTTTCAAAAGTAAGTACCTCTATTTTGGATAATAAAATTTTAAAAATATTATTTTTTTGAATAATGACTCTAGAGTACAAGTTTTAAAAATTGAAATATTTTGTTCTTAAAACAGATCACAACATTTAGGCTATGCTCAGTTTTTAAAGTAAATTGTTCTACTTATATTTAAATTAAAAAAATTTATTATGTACAATATCATATAATAATATATATTTTATTACATATTAAAATATAAAATATAATACATTACGTATATTATATTATATTATATTATATTAACACATATAACATATAAATATGTATATGTACATAATATATATTATATATTTATACATATAATATATAATTTTATTTAATATACTATTTTATATGTTATATACACATATAATATGTGTATATTATATATATATATAGATATATCATTCATAATATTTTAACTATTTTTTGCTTTAATTTTTTACATTTAAATATCCTTAACTTAATCTTATATAGCTTTTTTAATTTATTTTTTTCTTTATTTGAACATCTAACGTTCTATTTTTTTTACATAAATATTTATCTCAAAAACAATATATAAAAGAATACAATTTCGTAAACATATTTCAAAAATATGCAATAAAAGAATAGTATCTCATTATTTTTAAAACACTATACTTTATAAGCATGTTTCAATTTTAAAAACGTGTTTTTAAAATTGAAAAATAACAGCCCGTAACAATTTTGAAACAATTATTTTTTATTAGAAAAAATTATCAAAACAGTTTCCAAAAGCAATCTGCCAAACATATTTTTTATTTTTTTTATATAAAAATTAGAAAACAAAATTCAAATAATATTTGATTTAACTACAACATGTGAATAATTGTGTAAAATACCGAGATGAACAACGTGCCAAATTATTTAGTAGTAGTTGTGATAGGCATGGGCACAATCCATATTTTTAATTTTAAAAATTAATTTCCTAGTAAATAAAACCTTTCTTCCCTATGCAAAAAAAAAGTAAAATATTTGATTATTTATGTAATATCCCTGATTTTTTTAAAAAAATTAAATTAATTTTATAGCCGAGGACTTAATTGAAGGAATAAAAAGATTTGGGGTTTGGGGAGGTTCGGGTCAACCGGAAATTTAGTATTTTTGATTGAACCGGCCCGATTCAAGGTGAATTAAGGGTTAATTGGCCGGTTCAGCTTTGTTTTGGCCCATTTTTGACCTGTCATAGTGGTTCCTAAGGCTTTTGGGCATTCTGGATCTGATTTTGAGGGTTTCATGGCCAAATCAATTTGATTTAAGGTAGTTTTAGGCCAATGCTGGCCGATTCAGGGGTTTTAAAAATCGGTTCATTATGGTTCGAGAGTTTTAAAAGTTGGTTTATCATTTTCGAGGGTTGTTAAGTAAAATTATTGAGTATTAATGAGTCGTGTGGGTTCCGGTGATGGGTTATGAACCTTGGGATGCGTGCTAAGGTCCCAAAATGTGATTTTAGTCCATTTCGGGTATTAGAGCTTGCAAGTGGGTGAAGTTTGGTTTTGGTTTTGGCTTTGATTATGTGACGTTATGATTGTAGATCTGCTTGAGGAGACATGTTTCGATCCGTGAGCTCAGTTTCGGTGATTCAGATTTCTGTTTCTATTTTGAACTATGAGTGATAACACTTACTCTATACATGTTTGTTTTATTCTGGTTTTGAAATAATTGATTTGATATGATTTTCTGATTTTGAAAAGGTAAAATTTGGGACATGTATTTGTTTATTTTGAAATTTCAATGAGTTATTTGAAAATAGATGTTTAATTGAAATTCATGTCTCTATTATAATTAATTTTTGAAAATTTATGTTGGGAGTTATTTTGATTCTGGTTCAGTTCTAAGTCCGATTGTGATTCTGGTTTTAATACGGGATGCCAGGGGCTCAGCTAGCGAACGGTGGGTCGTCGTAGCGTGCGGGGAGTGCCCTGGGTCCAATGATGTGATATATGTGATTCTGGTTCTGATATGAGATCCCTATATAATTCTGATATGATATGTGATATGTGATTCTGCCGACATAATACGCTCTATCGTGATTCTGATATGAGAAGATACTCCCACATGACTAAATTAATAAATTGTGCTTTTGAGAATGTAAGGGCATATTTTATGACTTATCTGGTAATTTGATTGAGTTACTCACTGTATACTTATACGTATAGTTCTAGCACACTTTACGATGCATATCCCATCATGACTAGAGTTTGTATTATCATTTATTGGGTTTCGCAACTCATTCTTTTATATTTTCCGGATCATAACGAGAGTTCGCATTTCTAATCGAGTTGTCCGTTTCTTGCCAAGTCGAAGTTGATGTACGACTTGACGTTCTATTTTTCTGTACTTGCACTTTAGAGTTGCTCAAGTTATTTCTTAGACAGGATTGTAATGTATTTAAGTTATTATCTTATTTGATATTTATAGGTTTGTATTCTGTTTCGGATGAGAGGTTTACTAGGGTTAGAGTGTCAGTCCTAGTACCGGTCACATGCCCGGGTTTGGGGCATAACAAAGTTGGTATCAGAACTATAGGTTTTATCTGAGAATAAATGGATCAGGGTTATTCTGTAATGTTTTTATTATGATGGTGAGGGCCCCACTTTCAAAATGGAAGGATTGCGAAGACCTCTTAGAGTGCACTTGGTGTCAATCTTTAAATTCTTTTGTGCCCGTTTTGTTTGGTGCTATTCCAATCCTGGTCATTTGGAGTATAGATGAACCCTCCTGGTGATACTTACACCATTTATAGAGCGACAGTGGGTTTCGTGCCATGTATATCAGCCCTTCTCCGTTTAGAGAAAGGGCGTGCTAGAGGGCAAGCTAGTACGATGAGGCCAGCTTGAAAGTTGTTGAGAGGCCAGGGTTTGACCATTTTGCCCAATGTTTTGACTGGTATTCTAGAGGTTATTTGGGCACTCCAAAGGGCAATAACAGAGTTCGTAGGGATTGGGGCTAATGTTAGTAAACAGTTGACTCTAGTTAGTAGAAAAATGGGTAATACCATTGCTCCCATGGAGGCAGCCAGCCTCAGCTAGCATGCCAGTGGGCACTGCGACAATTCTAGTGGTACCAGCCCTTGTGCAGTCACAATTAGGGTTCGATGGATATTTTTGAAATTTTTTAGAATGGATCATCCTACTTTCCCTAGTTCGATTGCAACGGAGAATTCTAATGAGTTCCTAGATACCTTGGGTAGTATGTTTCGAATCTTACGGCATTTAGATTTGAGGAGGATAAATTTGATAACCTTCAGATTTAGAGGGGTTGCTTAGGATTAGTACGACAGATTGTGGATTGCCAGACCAGCAAAGGCAGCTCTTTTTACTTGGGAGGAGTTCCATATAAAGTTTTTGAAAAAGTTCTTGCTTACTAGTAGGTCGGTAAAGTTGATTGTCGAGTTTGAGAGATTGGTACAGGCGCCTGGTATGACAATGTCAGAACAGGAGGAGTGGCTTACACGGTTATTTTGATATGCCACCAGATACATTAGCAAAAATATATCATGGGCAATGAGATTTATTATAGGAATTGTTTTGTCCTCTATTTTGGGTGTTGGGATCACAGATGGGAATTGTTAGTTATGCCCGTGTGGTGGAAAGTGCCCATGTCTTAGAGGTTTAAGGGCTGCTAAGCAGGGCTTTGACAGTTTTGGGAAGAAGGCTTAGACTGAGAGATCATTTAATGACAGTTTTAGTTCAAAGAAGGGATCGTCATCATGTAGACACTGACGATCCTAGTATAAGAGTTTTTCTAAGCAGTAGTCGGCTAGGGTCATCGCATCTGGTAGATGTACTTCATCTGGTAGGCAATCAAAGGCTTGCTTTAAATGTGGCCAACAAGGCCACGTGGCTAGGGATTGTCCATCTTTTTAGCAGACCATTAGAGTGACAGGAGTTTGTTATCGATGCAGCCAGTAAGGACATGGCCAGGGACTATCCCCATTCGTCAAGAGCTATTTTGGCTGCCAGGACTACATATCAGGCTAGAGGTTAAACCAGTGTGGAGTCATTGGGCACTCGCAGTCGAGGGACCGGAGGCAAAGGTTTTGGTAAAAGCTAGGTATGGGTGTATGCTCTAACTTGTCAAGACGCTTAGGCATCGAATATGGTGATCACAAGTATGATTACAGTATGTTCTGTGCAGGCTTATGCATTGTTGATCCTGTTTTATCTACTCTTATGTGTTTGTGAGTTTCTCGACTCAACTCGGTAGACAGTCTTATTCGTTAGAGTGTCTATTTTCTGTAGCGATACTGGGTGGAGAGTCTGTTTGGGTGATCCAGGCATATGAGTCTTGCCCGATTAGTAGTATTGGTAGAGATTCCATGGTGAGCTTGATTTTCTTGGCTATGCTAGAGATTGAGAGCACATGGCACACTTACGAGAAGTTTTGTAGAATTTGAAAGACCATCAGTTGTATGCTAAAGTTCTCGAATTGCAAATTCTGAAGTAACAACATAGTTTTTCTAGAGCACACAGTATTAAGAGATATGATCACCATTGACTCCCATATGATTGTGGCCGTACAGTAGTAGCCGAGACTTATGACTGTCATCAAGATTCGTAATTTTTGGGTTTGATTGGATGTTACCGTGTTTCATACATGATTTCTCCAAAATATTCACGCCTTTGACTAGATTGACCCAGAAGAGGGTCATGGATTGTTTGACTACTATACCTATGTTGGCGTTACCTTCAAGAATTGGTGGATTCTAGGTATATTGTGATGTCTCTCAAGCAAAATTAGGCTGTGTGTTGATGCAGCATGGACAAGTGATAGCTTATGCGTCTCGACAACTTAAGAAGTATGAGCAAAACTACCTTACTCATGATTTAGAGTTGGCAGCTGTTGTGTTTGCCATGAAAATATGGAGGCATTATCTTTATGGCGAACCATGTGAAGTTTATACAGATCATAAAAGTTTAAAGTACATTTTTGATAAAAAAAAATGATTTGAATCTTCAACAACAAAGGTGGATGGAATTCCTTAAGGATTATAACTGTACTATCTTATATCATCTTGGAAAAGATAATGTAGTCGCTAATGCTTTAAGCTAAAAATCTATGAGAAGTTTGGCTCATATTACTCCTATAAGACGGCCTTTGATAGGGACCTTACATAGTTTAGAAGGAGAAGGAGTACAGTTAAAGGTTGAAGATACTGGTCGGTTGTTAGTATAGTTGCACATCTAACCATCGTTGACAGAAAGAATCAAAGAAGACCAAGGGAAGCATACTAAATTGTGTAAGCTTAAGAAAGACGTCTTGGTAGGAAAAGATATTGAGTTTTAGATCAATTCAGAAATGATCCTATGATGTGGAGGTCGGTTGTGTGTGCCTGACGTTAAAAATTTGAGAAGAACATTATTGACAAAGGCACATAATTCTAAGTACAGCATTCACCCTAGTTCCACCAAGATGTACCAAGATTTAAGGCAATTGTATTGGTAGGAAGGGATGAAAAAAGATGTGACCGAGTTTGTATCAAGGTGTTTGACTTGTCAACAAGTGAAGACTGAGCACCAGAAAACCCGTAGGATTACATCAATAGATTGAGGTACCAGAATGGAAGTGGGAAAGTATAGATATGGACTTTGTGACTGGTCTACCTCGTGCTACATGGGACTATGATTCTGTCTTGGTTATTGCAGATCGATTGACTAAGTCTGCACATTTCCTCCCTGTGAAGACAAGTTATAATATGCTTCAGTATGCTCAGCTGTACTTGAATGATATTTTGAAATTACATGGGATACCCTTGTCTATCATCTCAGATCGAGGTTCCCAGTTCACGTCTCGATTTTGGGGAGCTTTTCAAGAGGCCCTTGGGACACAACTAAATCTGAGTATAGCTTTCCATCCTCAAAATGATCGACAATCCGAAAGAACTATCCTAATTCTAGAGGATATGTTGTGGGCTTGTATTTTGGATTTTGGAGGTAGTTGGAGTCAGTACCTATCGTTAGCAGAATTCTCTTATAATAACAGATATCAGTCCAGTATTCAGATGGCTCAATTTGAAGCTATATATGGCAAACGATGTAGATCTCCAGTTGGTTGGTTTAAGACAGGTGAGACAAAGCTTGTGGGGCCAGATTTGATACAAGATGCGATTAATAAGGTTCGAATGATCAAAGATAGACTCTTTGCTGCTCAAAGTAGACAGAAAGCATATGTGGACCATTGGCGTTGTGAATTGGAGTTTGCTGTCAGAGATCACGTATTTCTAAAAGTTTCTCCCATAAAAGGTGTTGTTAGATTTGGAAAGAAAGGTAAGCTAAGTCCCCGATATATCGGTCCTTTTGAAATATTGGAGCGTGTAAGGAATGCAGCTTATTGATTAGCCCTTCCACCTGATCTATCAATGGTACATCCGGTATTTCATGTTTCAATATTGAGAAAGTATCTGACTGATCTGTCACACGTAATCATATCTCCAGACTTCTAACTGGACAAAGACTTTACATATAAGGAAAAGCCAGTTGCTATACTAGATCGTCAAGTGAAGAAGTTGCGTTCCAAGGATATGCCATCAGTAAAAGTGCTTTGGAAGTGTCAGACTACTGAAGAAGCTACTTGGGAGACTAAAGAAATCATGCAAAGAAAACATCCCCATTTGATTAGCACATAAGTTACTTTCCTATATCAAAATTCGGGGACGAATTTTTCTAAAGGGAGAAGACTGTAATATCCCTGATTTTTAAAAAAAATTTAAGTTAATTTTATAGCCGAGGACTAAATTAAAGGAATAAAAAGATTTGGGGTTCGGGGAGGTCCGGTTCGACTGGAAATTTAGTGTTTTTAATTGAACCGGTCTGGTTCAAGGTGAAATAGGGGTTAATTAGCCGGTTCAGCCTTGTTTTGGCCCATTTTTTCCCAGTTCATAATGGTTTCTAGGGTTTTTGGGCCTTCTGAATCTGATTTTGAAGGTTTCGTGGCCAAATTAGATTGATTTAAGGTAGTTTAAGGCCAATTTTGGCCGATTCGGGGGTTTTGAAAATTGGTTCATTATGGTTCGAGGATTTTAAATGTTGGTTTACCATTGTTGAGGGTTGTTAAGTAAAATTATTGAGTATTAATCAGACGTGTGGGTTTTGGTGATGGGTTATGAACCTCAGGATACGTGCCAAGGTCCTAAAATGGGATTCTAGTCCGTTTCGGGTATTAGAGCCTACAGGTGAGCGAAGTTTAGTTTTGGTTTTGGTTTTGATTATGTGACGTTGTGATTGTAGATCTGCCTGAAGAGACACGCTTCAATCTGTGAGCTCAGTTTCAGTGATTCGGATTTCTGTTTCTATTTTGGACTATGAGCGATAATACTTACTCTATACATGTTTGTTTTATTCTAGTTTTAAAATGATTGATGTGATATGATTTTCTGATTTTGAAAAGGTAAAATTTGGGACACATAGTCATTTATTTTGAAAATTCAGTGAGTTATTTGAAGATAGATGTTTAATTGAAATTCATGCCTTTATTATAAATAATTTTTGAAAATTTATGTCGGGAGTTATTCTGATTCTGATTCGGTTCTAAGTCTAATTGTGATTCTGATTTTAATACGGGATACCAAGGGCTCAACCAGTGAACGGTGGGTCGTCGTAGCGTGCGGGGAGTGCCCTAGGTCCAATGATGTGATATATGTGATTTTAGTTCTGATATGGGATCCTTATATAATTCTGATATAATATGTGATATGTGATTCTGCCGACATGATATACTCTGTCGTGATTCTGATATGAGAAGATACTCCCATATGACTAAATTAATAAATTGTACTTTTGAGAATATAAGGGCATATTTTATGACTTATTTGATAATTTGATTAAGTTACTCACTGTATACTTATACGTATAGTTCTAGCACACTTTACGATGCATGTCCCAGTATGACTAGAGTTAGTATTATCATTCACTAGGTTTCACGACTCATCCTTTTATATTTTCCAGATCGTAATGAGGATTCGCATTTCTGACCAAGTTGTCCATTCCCTGCCAAGTCGAAGTTGATGTACGGCTTGATGTTCTATTTGTTTTGTACTTGTATTTTAGAGTTGCTCCACTTATTTCTCAGACAAGGTTGTGATGTATTTAAGATATTATGCTATTTAATATTTTTTGTTTTGTATTCTATTTCAGATCAAAGGCTTACTAGGGTTGGAGTGCCAACCTTAGTGCCGATCACATGCCCAGGTTTGGGGTGTGACGAATAATTGTCATTTTGTTATCGACATGACAAATATGTTGCCATTCTGTTATATGGGCAGACTAAGTATCGCCATTCTATTATATAGGCAGACTGAGTTTCATCATTCTGTTACATGGGTTGACTGTGTGTCGTCGTCCTGATTATCGGCTGATTGTGTGTCGCCGTCCTATTTCTGATATATGTTACGTTCTGGATCACAAACTACCTAAAGTATTTGATATCTATACATGACTTGTTATACTGTAATATTTGTGTATTATAATCTTGTAAAATTTGGGACACATAGTCGTTTATTTTGAAATTTCAGTGAGTTATTTAAAGATAGATGTTTAATTGAAATTTATGCCTTTATTATAATTAATTTTTGAAAATTTACATTGAGAGTTATTCTGATTCTGGTTCGGTTCTAAGTCTGATTGTGATTCTAGTTTTGATACGGGATGCCAGGGGTTCAGCCGGCGGACGGTGGGTCACCGTAGCATGCGGGGAGTGTACTGGGTCCAACGATATGATATATGTGATTCTGGTTCTGATATGGGATCCCTATATAATTTTGATATGATGTGTAATATGTGATTCTACCGACATGATACGCTTTGTCGTGATTCTGATATGAGAAGATACTCCCATATGACTAAATTAATAAATTGTGCTTTTGAGAATATGAGGCATATTTTATGACTTATATGGTAATTTGATTAAATTACTCACTCTATACTTATACGTATAGTTTTGGCACACTTTACGATGTATGTCCCGGCATGACTAAAGTCTGTATTATTATTCACTGGGTTTCGTGACTCATCCTTTTATATTTTCCAAATCGAAATGAGGATTCGCATTTTTGACCAAGTTGTCCATTCCCTGCCAAGTCGAAGTTGATGTACAGCTTGATGTTCTATTTGTTCTGTACTTGTAATTTAGAGTTGCTCCAGTTGTTTCTCAGACAATGTTGTGATGTATTTAAGATATTATGCTATTTAGTATTTTTTGTTTTGTATTATGTTTCGAATCAAAGGCTTACTAGGGTTAGAGTGCCAACCTTAGTGCCGATCATATGCCCAGGTTTGGGGTGTGACAAGTATATTGTCATTCTGTTATCGACATGACAAATATGTTGCCGTTTTGTTATATGGGCAGACTAAGTATCGACATTCTATTATATAGGCAGACTGAGTTTCATCATTCTGTTATATGGGCTGACTGTGTGTCGCTGTCCTGATTACCAGTTGACTGTATGTCACCGTCTTGTTTCTGATATATGTTACGTTCCGAATCACGAACTACCTAAAGTATTTGATATCTATACATGACTTGTTATACTGAAAAGTTTTCCTGATATCTGCCAATGATTTGCTATATGAAAGATAATTCTGATATTTGTAATTGATTTGTTAATCTGAAATATTTCTGATATCTGTAAATGATTTGTTATACGATAAAGTTTTCGAAAACTGTAAAAGATTTGTTAAATGGTAAAATGTTTTGATCTTATATGTATATGTCCTTTAGTCTTATAAATTCATGTTATTATTTACTTCATCTGTAGACTCATTCCTTATTTTTTTTCTCCAAATTCAAAGTTCAATACTCAATGGGATTCTGTTACTTAAGAGGAGTCTTTCATTTCCGTTGTTTCTGTTATTAGTTGGAAAAGTTAGTTATTTCAATTCTGTAAAATTTGTAATTCTGAATTCCATAAATAGCTCTATTTGACTACAGACAGATTCCTGCAGGTATATTGACGGTTTAGTTGAGATTTTGGACACAATTTTTTTTTTTTTGATTGTATATAGACTTTGATTCAGAAATATGTTCAGTTATATGTATGTAGGGTTTGCAGAATTGAAATTTATTCTAATCCTTACGCAGTCACGATCCATTTTTCTAGGTCATGACAAGGTCAACAAAAATTCCTAATTTTTTTAGATTTTCGAAAGTCTAATTAAACGTTAAAAGAAACGTAATGTTGAAATTTTCCTTTATTTATTTATTTTTATTTGGAGAGAAACCAAACCCCGCCTGATAATATAATATTTGTGTATTATAATCTTGTATCTTGAAGTTATTAACTTTATACAGTTGAGCCCTTGGTGGATGCCCTTGGAATCTTGATTTTCTGGTCACTCCTTTTCAAACCAAACAGTCTTTATCCTAGATTTAGTGAGATCCTTTTTTAAACAAGGCTAATCTCCAATTCATAAACTAACGTTTTCCATACGGCAGTCTAATGTTGAAACATTAAATACAACCTTCTACTTAATTCCAAGTTTGAAAAGTTGAAAATATTGATAAATTTGTTGAAATTTTTAGATGGACTATTGTTAATTGTATTATTTAATTTTTATTAAAAATAGACTGATGTATAATTTTAAATAAGCCATGCGTGATAATTTTAAACATGTTAAGTGATATTTATATTTGGGTTGTTCACACTCTCATGGCTTATTATGATTAGGTATATACAGTATAGACTTAAACTAATTTATTTATGATGGGTAAATTAGTTGAAGATTATGAATAGATAATTAAAAATAATAAATCCTAGTTTATGTAATAACAAGTGTCTTAAAAATATATTTATTAAAAGGAATTTTAATTTTTTATACTTTCAACTAGAAAGCGGTTAGTCTCGTATTAAGAATTAATATAAAAGTATCTTTACTTTCAATAAAAACAAATAAACAAACAAATAAATAAATACGTAATTAGAGTCTCTCCCAACTCCTAATTTTTTACCTCTGGATAAAAACATCATCATTAATGTTCTCCCTGCCAAATTTCTGGTTTACTCTGCAAATTAGAAGTATTTCTCTGAAAAAAAGGCGGTGGTCCAATTTAAAAAGAAGAATTTCGTCCTCGTGCCCTGTTCGAACAGGTGAAATTTGTCGAAGACAACTCTTCAATCCCTGTTTGCCCTGGAAAATTCTAAGCAGGAAACATTCCTTGAATCCAAAGGTTCAACTCCTAATGTTCTTTGCAATCAAGGCTTGCCCCGTCATGAACTCGTGCAAAATGACTCCAATAAAAAAAGGGAAAAAAAGAAACATTTCTAAATAAATCCAAAAACCTTAATTAACTCCTCTCCACGTCATTTGACATTTCCATTTTCTGCGAAGATAATAATATTAGTTGAGGTTTAAATAATAAAATTACTCTGATCATTTACTTTAAATTTACTATAATCGCCAAGAATGGAATCCTCAGTCCTCACGTATGTGGTTACGTCCTGCTTTGCGTAATTCAGGAATGTTTGGAGGGACCAAATCGGCATTCCGTTGTCCTAATTTATTTTGTTAGTTATAGGTGGAAAAATATCCATTGACAAGCCCTTTTATTTAACTGAATTAATGAAGCCCTATAAAAAAAAAATATATATTCTGGAACCACCCACAAAAATGAAAATTGGGTAATTATTTTGTATTTTTTGATAGCTCAATGCTATTTCTACGTTGAATGCTTATAAAAATTTCATACATTAATTCTTTAATTTAGAAAATGTTCCCAAAATTTACGTGCAATTTCTGTACACCAAAAGGACCGTTTTCCATTTTCTGGGGAGAACATGTAAAAAAAAAAAGTACATTTACAAGAAAAAAAAAAAAAAAAAAAAAAAAAAAACCCTGTGATCATGATGAGAGAACAAGTCACAAGGTTAGTGATTTTTTGAATTCTGGTGTTTGGGAACTACATTTAGATCACGCTGGGACGAAGCGGCATGAAATAGTAAATTAAGGGGTGTATAGTGTAATTAATAGAAAGTTATAGACAGAGTGTGAAATCGTTAATTCTTCTTATGCTAACTGTTGCACAAATTCAAAACCCTGTGACATAAAAGAAAAAAATATCCATAAGCAATTACATCACCATTTTTGTACTTTATTTGCAAATAGCTCAAGTTAATGTCGTTGAGACATTACTATCATGTTTTATTTTTTGTAATTAAAAACCATCTCAGTGGGGGTGGTTGTAATTTTTTTTTAAACTAATGTTTTAGTGCGATAACATCAATATATCAAAGGAAGATCCATTCTTTCAACATTATATATATATATATATATATGTGTGTATTAATTGATAATAATGTAAATATAAAATATTTATACTAAATTTTATATTATTAATTTCTTTTAAAATATTAATTAATTTTATTAATTAAATTTTAGTTAAATTAATAATATAATATTTAATATTAATACTTATATCAATTGATCCGATATATATATATATATATTGTTAAAAATAGGATTAAAGTGAAAAAATAAAAATTCAAGGACGAGGGCGACACGTTAAAAAACCTCTGACTGGTCACAGAGTCAAGACCGATCACAGCCACCTACCCGGATTGGGATGGGAGGCATCTTTCCAGGTTATGGCCATTCGCGGTTTCCGAGAACATCGGTGGAAATGTCACGGTCCCGCAGTCAAGAATATCTTTAGCTCTACTTTTACCAAAAATATTTAATTAAAAATATTAATCATGATGGATTAATTTTTTTACTTAATTAATTTAATTAAATATTCTAATTAATAATTTCATAAATAGTCATTGGATTCTTTTTTTCCACCCTTTACATACTCTCTGTAAATTTACTAATATTATTTTAAAATCACAAGGGACAAAAACAAAAATTACATAAAAAATATTCTTTTTACCAAAAATCCAATGGGGAAGCTGCTCGTTCGGAGAAAAAACTGACTTGAGCAACAAAAGAATATAATATAAAACATTAAAGATACTAAGGAACTGTTCTTTTACGTTTTAAAAAATATGTGCCTCTATTTTTAAAAGTAAAATTTTAGAAATATTTTTTTTTTTGAATAATGGTTATGGAGTACAAGTTTCAAAAATTAAAATATTTTGTTCTTAAAACTGATCACAACATTTAGACTGTACTTAATTTTTGAAGTAAATTGCTCAATTTATATTTAAATAAAAAAAATTATTATGTATAATATCATATAATAATATATTTTATTGTATATTAAAATATAAAATATAATACATTACGTATATTATATTGTATTATATTAATATATATAACATATATATATGTATATGTACATAAATATATATTATATATTTATGTATATAATATATAATTTTATTTAATATACTATTTTATATGTTATATACACATATAGTGTGTGTATTATATATATATATATATCATTCATAATATTTTAACTATTTTTTGCTTTAATTTTTTACATTTAAATATCGTTAACTTAATCTTATATAGCTTTTTTAATTTATTTTTTTCTTTATTTGAACATCTAACATTCTATTTTTTTTACATAAATATTTATCTCAAAAACAGTATATAAAAGAATACAATTTCATAAATATATTCCAAAAATACACGACAAAATAATAGTATCTCATTATTTTAAAACACTATATCTTATAAGCATGTTTCAGTTTTAAAAATGTGTTTTTAAAATTGAAAAATAACAGCCCGTAACAATTTTGAAACAATTATTTTTTATTAAAAAAAATTATGAAAACAGTTTCCAAAAACAATCTGCCAAACATATTTTTAATTTTTTTATAAAAGTTAGAAAACAAAATTCAAATAATATTTGATTTAACTACAACATGTGAATAATTGTGTAAAATACCGAGATGAACAACACGCCAAATTATTTAGTAGTAATTGTGATAGGCATGGGCACAATCCATATTTTTAATTTTAAAAATTAATTTCCTAGTGAATAAAACCTTTCTTCCTCGTGCAAAAAAAAAGTCAAATATTTGATTATTTATGTAATAACCCTGATTTCTTTAAAAAAATTAAGTTAATTTTATAGCCGAGGACTTAATTGAAGGAATAAAAAGATTTGGGGTTTGGGGAGGTCGGTTCAACCGGAAATTTAGTATTTTTGATTGAACTAGCCCGGATTCAAGGTGAATTAAGGGTTAATTGGCCGGTTCAGCATATTGTTTTAGCCCATTTTTGACCTGTCATAGTGTTTCTTAGGGTTTGGGCATTCTAAATCTGATTTTGAGGGTTTTGTGGCCAAATCAATTGATTTAAGGTAGTTTTAAGCCAATGTTGGCCGATTCGAGGGTTTTAAAAATCGGTTCATTATGGTTCGAGAGTTTTAAAGGTTGGTTTATCATTGTCGAGGGTTGTTAAGTAAAATTATTAAGTATTAATGAGTCGTGTGGGTTCCAGTGATGGGTTATGAACCTTGGGATGCGTGCTAAGATCCCAAAATGTGATTTTAGTCCATTTCGGGTATTAGAGCTTGCAAGTGGGTGAAGTTTGGTTTTGATTTTGGCTTTGATTATGTGACGTTGTGATTGTAGATCTGCCTGAGGAGACACATTTCGATCCGTGAGCTCAAGTTTCGGTGATTCAGATTTCTGTTTCTATTTTGGACTATGAGTGATAATACTTACTTTATACATGTTTGTTTTATTCTGGTTTTTAAATAATTGATTTGATATGATTTTCTGATTTTGAAAAGATAAAATTTGGAAACGCGTATTTGTTTATTTAAAGATAGATGTTTAATTGAAATTCATGTCTCTATTATAATTAATTTTTGAAAATTTATGTCGGGAGTTATTCTGATTCTGGTTTGGTTCTAAGTCTGATTGTGATTCTGGTTTTAATTCGGGATGCCAGGGGCTCAGCTAGCGAACGGTGGGTCGTCGTAGCGTGCGGGGAGTGCCCTGGGTCCAATGATGTGATAAATGTGATTCTAGTTCTGATATGAGATCCCTATATAATTTTGATATGATATGTGATATGTGATTCTACCGCATAATACGCTCTATTGTGATTCTGATATGAGAAGATACTCCCATATGACTCAATTAATAAATTGTGCTTTTGAGAATATAAAGGGCATATTTTATGACATATCTGGTAATTTGATTGAGTTACTTACTGTGTACTTATATGTATAGTTCTAGCACACTTTACGATGCATGTCCCAGCATGACTAGAGTTTGTATTATCATTCACTGGGTTTCGCAACTCATCTTTTATATTTTTGCAGATCATAACGAGAGTTCGCATTTCTAATCGAGTTGTCCGTTTCTTGCCAAGTCGAAGTTAATGTACGACTTGATGTTCTATTTTTCTGTACTTGTACTTTAGAGTTGCTCAAGTTATTTCTTAGACAAGATTGTAATGTATTTAAGTTATTATGTTATTTGATATTTATGGGTTTGTATTCTGTTTCGGATGAAAGGTTTACTAGGGTTGGAGTGTACGGTCACATGCCCGGGTTTGGGGCGTAACAAAGTTGGTATCAGAACTATAGGTTTTATCTGAGAATAAATGGAGAGGATTATTCTGTAATGTTTTTATTATGATGGTGAGGGCCCCACTTTCAAAATGGAAGGATTACGAAGATCTCTTAGGGTGTAATTGGTGTCAATCTTTAAATTCTTTTGTGCCCGTTTTGTTTGGTGCTATTCCAATCCTGGTCATTGGGAGTATAGATGAACCCTCATGGTGATACTTACACCATTTATAGAGCGACAGTGGGTTTCATGCCATGTATATCAGCCCTTCTCTGTAGAGAAAGGGCGTGCTAGAGGGCAAGCTAGTATTATAAGGCCAGCTTGAAAGTATTGAGAGGCAGGGTTTGACCATTTTGCCCAATGTTTTGACTAGTATTCTAGAGGGTATTTGGGACTCCAAAAGGGCAATAACGGAGTTCATAGGGATTAGGGTTAATGTGAGTAAACAGTTGACTCTAGTTAGTAGAAAAATGGGTAATACCATTGCTCCCATGGAGGCAGCCAGTCTCAGCTAGCATGTTAGTGGGCACTGCGACAATTCTAGTGGTACCAGCCCTTGTGCAGTCACAGTTAGGGTTCGATGGATATTTTTGAAATTTTTGAGGATAGATCCATCCTACTTTCCCTAGTTCGATTGCGACGGAGAATTCTAATGAGTTCCTAGATACCTTGGGTAGTATGTTTGAATCTTACGGCATTTAAATTTGAGGAGGATGAATTTGATAACCTTCAGATTTAGAAGGGTTGCTTAGGATTAGTACGACAGATTGTGGATTGCTAGACTGGCAAAGGCAGCTCTTTTTACTTGGGAGGAGTTCCATATAAAGTTTTTGAAAAAGTTCTTGCTTACTAGTAGGTCGGTAAAGTTGATTGTCGAGTTTGAGAGATTGGTACAGGCGCCTGGTATGACAGTGTCAGAACAGGAGGAGTGGCTTACACGGTTATTTTGATATGCCACCAGATACATTAGCAAAAATATATCATGGGCAATGAGATTTATTATGGAATTGTTTTGTCCTCTATTTTGGGTGTTGGGATCACAGATAGGAATTGTTAGTTATGCCCGTGTGGTGGAAAGTGCCCATGTCTTAGAGGTTTTAAGGGCTGCTAAGCAGGGCTTCGACAGTTTTGGGAAGAAGGCTTAGACTGAAAGATCATTTAATGACAGTTTTAGTTCAAAGAAGGGATCATCATCATGTAGACATCGACGATCCTAGTATAAGAGCTTTTCTAAGTAGTAGTCGGCTAGGGTCATCGCATCTGGTAAATGTACTTCATCTGGCAGGTAATCAAAGACTTGCTTTAAATGTGGCCAACAAGGCCACGTGGCTAGGGATTGTCCATCTTTTTAGCAGACCATTAGAGTGACAGGAGTTTGTTATCGATGTAGCCGGTAAGGACATGGCAGGGACTATCCCCATTTGTCAAGAGCTATTTTGGCTATCAGGACTACATATCAGGCTAGAGGTTAGAACCAATGTGGAGTCATTGGGCACTCGTGGTTGAGGGACCAGAGGCAAAGGTTTTGTCAAAGCTAGGTATGGGTGTATGCCCTACTCGTCAATACGCTTAGGCATCGAATATGGTGATCACAAGTATGATTACAGTATGTTCTGTGCAGGCTTATGCATTGTTGATCCCTAGTTTTATCTACTCTAATGTGTTTGTGAGTTTTGACTCAACTTGGTAGACAGTCTTATTCGTTAGAGTGTCTATTTTCTGTAGCGATACTGGTGGAGAGTCTGTTTGGGTGATCCAGGCATATGAGTCTTGCTCGATTAGTAGTATTGGTAGAGATTCCATGGTGAGCTTGATTTTCTTGGCTATGCTAGAGTTTGAGGGCACATGGCGCATTTACAAGAAGTTTTGTACAATTGAAAGACCATCGGTTGTATGCTAAAGTTCTCGAATTGCGATTCTAGAGTAACAACGTAGTTTTTCTAGAGCACACAGTATTGAGAGATAGGATCACTGTTGACTCCCATATGATTGTGGCGGTACAGTAGTAGCCGAGACTTATGACTGTCATCAAGATTCGTAACTTTTGGATTTGATTGGATATTACCGTGTTTCATACATAATTTCTCCAAAACATTCACGCCTTTGACTAGATTGAGCCAGAAAGGAGGTCATGGACTGTTTGACTACTATATCTATGTTGGCGTTGCCTTCAAGAATTGGTGGATTCTCGGTATATTATGATGTCTCTCAAGTAAGATTAGGCTGTGTGTTGATACGGCATGGACAAGTGATAGCTTATGCGTCTCGACAACTTAAGAAGTATGAGCAAAATTACCTTACTCACGATTTAGAGTTGGCAACTGTTGTGTTTGCCATGAAAATATGGAGGCATTATCTTTATGGCGAACCATGTGAAGTTTATACAGATCATAAAAGTTTAAAGTACATTTTTGATAAAAAAAAGATTTGAATCTTCGACAACGAAGGTGGATGGAATTTCTTAAGGATTATAACTGTACTATCTTATATCATCTTGGAAAAGATAATGTAGTCGCTAATGCTTTAAGCTAAAAATCTATGAGAAGTTTGGCTCATATTACTCCTATAAGACGGCCTTTGATAGCGAGCTTACATAGTTTAGAATGAGAAGGAGTACAGTTAAAGGTTGAAGATACTGGTCGGTTGTTAGTATAGTTGCACATCCAGCTGTCGTTGACAGAAAAGAATCAAAGAAGACCAAGGGAAGCATTGTGTAAGATTAAGAAAGACGTCTTGGTAGGAAAAGATATTGAGTTTTAGATCAATTCAGAAAAGGATCCTATGATGTGGAGGTCGGTTGTGTGTGCTTGACGTTAAAAAATTTGAGAAGAATGTTATTGACAAAGGCACATAATTCTAAGTACAGCATTCACCCTGGTTCCACCAAGATTTAAGGCAATTGTATTGGTAGGAATGGATGAAAAAAGATGTGACCGAGTTTGTATCAAGGTGTTTGACTTGTCAACAAGTGAAGACTGAGCACCAGAAACTCGTAGGATTACATCAATGGATTGAGGTACCAGAATGGAAGTGGGAAAGTATAGATTTGGACTTTGTGACTAGTCTACCTCGTGCTACATGGGACTATGATTCTGTCTTGGTTATTATAGATCGATTGACTAAGTCTGCATATTTCCTCCCTGTGAAGACAAGTTATAATATGCTTAAGTATGCTCAGCTGTACTTGAACAAGATTTTGAAATTACATGGGATACCCTTGTCTATCATCTCAGATCGAGGTTCCCAGTTCACGTCTCGATTTTGGGGAGCTTTTTAGGAGGCCCTTGGGACACGATTAAATTGAGTACAGCTTTCCATCCTCAAACTGATCGACAATCCGAAAGAACTATCCTAATTCTAGAGGATATGTTGCGAGCTTGTATTTTGGATTTTGGAGATAGTTGGAGTTAGTACATATGTTAGCAAAATTCTCTTATAATAACAGCTATCAGTCCAGTATTCAGATGGCTCCATTTGAAGCTATATATGCCAGACGATGTAGATCTCTAGTTGGTTGGTTTAAGACAAGTGAGACAAAGCTTGTGGGGCCAGATTTGATACAAGATGCGTTAATAAGGTTCGAATGATCAAAGATAGACTCTTTGCTGCTCAAAGTAGACATAAAGCATATGTGGACCATCGGTGCCATGAATTGGAGTTTGCTGTCGAGATCATGTGTTTCTAAAAGTTTCTCCTATGAAAGGTGTTGTTAGATTTGGAAAGAAATGTAAGCTAAGTCCCTGATATATCGATCCTTTCGAAATATTGGAGCGTGTGGGAAATGTGACTTATTGATTAACTCTTCCACCTGATCTGTCAATGGTACACCGGTATGTTTCATGTTTCAATATTGAGAAAGTATCTGGCTGATCTGTCACACTTAATCATATCGCAAAACTCTCAATTGGACAAAGACTTGACATATGAGGAAAAGCCAGTTGCTATACTAGATCGTCAAGTGAAGAAGTTGCGTTCCAAGGATGTGCCATTAGTAAAAGTGCTTTGGAAGTGTTAGACTACCGAAGAAGCCACCTTGGAGCCTGAAGAAATCATGCAAAGAAAAAAATATTTCCCATTAGCACATTAGTTACTTTCCTGTATCAAAATTCAGGGACGAATTTTTCTAAAGGGGAGAAGACTGTAATATCCTGATTTTTAAAAAAATTTTAAGTTAATTTTATAGCCGAGGACTAAATTGAAGGAATAAAAAGATTTGGGGTTCGGGGAGGTCCGGTTCGACCGGAAATTTAGTATTTTTAATTGAACCGGCCTGGTTCAAGGTGAAATAGGGGTTAATTGGCCGATTCAGCCTTTTTTTGGCCATTTTTGGCCCAGTTCATAATGGTTTGGAGGGTTTTTGGGCCTTCTGAATCTGATTTTGAGGGTTTCGTGGCCAAATCAGTTTGATTTAAGGTAGTTTTAGGCCAATTTTGTCCAATTTGGGGGTTTTGAAAATCGGTTCATTATGGTTCGAGGTTTTAAAGGTTGGTTTACCATTGCCGGGGGTTGTTAAGTAAGAATTATTGAGTATTAATGAGTCGTGTGGGTTCTAGTGATGGGTTATGAACCTCAGGATGCGTGCAAAGTCCCAAAATGGGATTCTAGTCCGTTTAGGTTTTGATTATGTGATGTTTGTGATTGTAGATCTACCTGCGGAGACACGTTTCAATCCGTGAGCCAGTTTCAGTGATTCAGACTTCTGTTTCTATTTTGGACTATGAGCGATAATACTTACTCTATGCATGTTTGTTTTATCTAGTTTTGAAATGATTGATGTGATATGATTTTCTGATTTTGAAAAGGTAAAATTTGGGACACGTAGTCGTTTATTTTGAAATTTCAGTGAGTTATTTGAAGATAGATGTTTAATTGAAATTCATGCCTTTATTATAATTAATTTTTGAAAATTTATGTCGGGAGTTATTCTGATTCTGGTTCGGTTCTAAGTCTGATTGTGATTCTGATTTTGATACGGGATGCCAGGGGCTCAACGCGGTGAACGGTGGGTCGCCGTAGCATGCAGGGAGTGTCTAGGTATAATGATGTGATATATGTGATTTTGTTCTGATATGGGATCCTATATAATTCTGATATGATATGTGATATGTGATTTTGCCGACATGATACGCTCTGTCGTGATTCTGATATGAGAAGATACCCCATATGACTAAATTAATAAATTGTACTTTTGAGAATATAAGGGCATATTTTATGACTTATCTGGTAATTTGATTAAGTTACTCACTGTATACTTATACGTATAGTTCTGGCACACTTTACGATGCATGTCCCAGTATGACTAGAGTCTAGTATTATCATTCACTGGGTTTCGCGACTCATCCTTTATATTTTCCAGATCGTAATGAGGATTTGCATTTCTGACCAAGTTGTCCATTCCCTGCCAAGTCGAAGTTGATGTACGACTTGATGTTCTATTTGTTCTGTACTTGTATTTTAGAGTTGCTCCACTTATTTCTCAGACAAGGTTGTGATGTATTTAAGATATTATGCTATTTAGTATTTTTTGTTTTGTATTCTATTTCGATCAGAGGCTTACTAGGGTTGGAGTGCCAACCTTAGTGTCTATCACATGCCCAGGTTTGGGGTGTGACAAATAATTGTCATTTTGTTATCGACATGACAAATATGTTGCCATTCTGTTATATGG
>CAJVSB020000750.1:0-154889 GCA_911865555.2 Thlaspi arvense
TTTTTTTTTTAGTATTTTTGTAGATTTAATATAAAAGAAGATAGAAATTTTAACCAAAAAATGTCTGATAATAAAATTTTGTTAGACATTTTATTTTTTTTGTACGTTTTCATTTTTCTTTAATATTGAAATTAGGCACATTAAGAAGAGGGAAAAAAAGGGAAACAAACTACGTACCATCTTTCACAAGCCATAGATTTAGATCATATGAAAACGTTTAAAGAAGGGCCAACCAACGCGGTTAAACAAAAGGCACACCCACAGAGATAACCGTCTCTCTATGGAAACTTCTCTTAGAAGGTGGTCCTTGCTTGCATTTCTGTCTCCCTGGAAATTTAATGAAAACTAGTCAACCCCTTCTCCGTGTTAAAACGCCCAACCCACATTCCTCTCTCTCTCTCTCTCTCTATCTGTCTAGATGCCCTGTTTGACGAAGACTCCCGTTTTGTCTGTACTTGGATATCTGTAGTTGCATTATAGAAAAAGAAATCCAATAATTCCACTTCTTATCGTTGAATTTAAATTTTTTAAAACTTAAAATATTTTATGTGAAATAAAAAGGAATTTTAAAATTTAGAAAATGTTTAGAGAATAAATTTTAGAAAAAATTCTAAATTAGAGATTTCTTTAAAAGATTATGGGATTCTAAACATCTTAAATTTTAAAAATTTTAAAATTCTGGGTGTATAAATATTATTTTTTTCTCAATTGGTTTGAGGAAACATAATTAGGATTGAGAGAGAAGGACAGGTGTAATAACTCTTCTGAAATCAAAAGCTTAATAATCATAAGTGTTTCTGACCAATTCGTGAATCTGGGGTGAGGCACATAGAATAGGTCACTGTGGGGACAGCTGTCTTCAATGATTTTTATTAGGTGTACTCAAAATTGACAATTTTGATTTCTTTAATGTTGTCAGTGATTTAACACGATCCATTTTAATATATGAAAAAATGAGATAGCAGTTAGCAGTTTCTCATTTTAAAAATGAGAAAATTATCTTTTTAACTTTTGCACGTAAACTTGTACATAAACAAAAAAATGTAAAGAATTATTACAATTTTATATATAATACAAGAGATATTTAATCTTTGTATATATAAATTTCTGATATATCGTCATCCAATGTTAATTTTTAATAATGATATAAATATAAAATATAAGAGATTTAAGATTATTATTAAATAAATTAACTTAAATATTTTAAGTAAATAGTTTAAACTCAACAAATTATTCAGATAGTAGTTGTTGAGTCATTATAAATTGTATTGAAACAAAATAATATTTGGATCCTGTTTCTATTTGAGGATATAATATAGTGTATAAGAAACTTTATTACTGAATAATTTGGATTTAAACATTTGAATTAGTAGTTCATGCAAAATAAGTTATTCATGTTAATAACCTCTATATAAATTGTAATACATAAAAATTATTTTTATAATATATTTTAGACCATAATAAGTAAAACTTTTAGGCGTCAATGAAACAGTTATCAATGATCCTAATTCGAGATATACTTATTTGTATCAAAGTACACATAAATTGCCTTCTTCATGGTAAATTTTTTGGAGTTGATTCAATTCTTAAAAACTTGAGTGCACATTTTCATAAAGATAATTAATTTATAATAAACAAACTTTAAAGCTTTCTTGTATTCTTTTAAGCTGAGAAATTGGGTTCTTATGTAATTTTGTTAAAAAAAGCTGTTCTTTTCTTTAATTATGCATAAAACATTTCAAGAAATAGAGTCTCATGAATAATAGTTCGTATTTTTTAATTAAATTAAACATTTACAATTATGAGTTTTGGAAGCCGCGTTAATTAAAGTATGATTAGATATAAACCCTTACAAAACACACACACACTAACACTATACGTGTGTTAGATCCAGCTTGAGACTTTTCTGTAATATTGTAAATATAGTTTGATCTATAAATTTTTTAAATTACATAATATGAGATATTTTAGATAATTTTTTTTAAAAAATTATAAAAATCATAATTTTTCGAACAAAAATTGTTGTAAAAATTATAATAGAAATTACTAAATATCTGTCAAATAAATTAAATTAAAATTAATTACAAATAAAAAAGGGTTTTAAAGAATTGAAAAAGCTTTCCCAAAGTTGAATTCAACTGCACATTACATAGAGATGTATGTGTTGTGTTCATTCTCAACTTCCGTTTCTGAAAATGACTTCATGGAATCATCTTAACACTCATTCCCGCTCAGGAAGTGACCAAGAAAGGGTAAGCAGAGAACATCAGCAGTCAAATTTAATAAAAAAAAAAAAATCAATCAGTATTTCCTTCCTGCACGGCATGATTGACGTTATATCCAAAGCCAAGCTTATAAGTTATAACCTCAAGTCACTTACCCCCGCTAATTTTAAAGCATAGGTCTAGGCTTGGAAATAGCCAATTTTCATTTTCCGTAGACTAGTATCTACCTGTCAGTGGTGGGGACAGAACCCTAATAGTGGTGGTTGCAGAGTTCATCGTTGACGCTCCTATTTCATCATCGTAAAACCTGTCATAGCTCTCCCTACTTTTGTAAAACTAGTCATAGCCACAAAAGCAGTAGTAGAAAATCTCCAATCATCAAATATACCTATTTACTTTTGTAGTTGTATTAAGATATTCCCAAAAGGAAATAGTATGTTGGTGAACAGAGATTTATTAAAGAAGGTAAGTGGAGATTTAGAATGGCAATTGGTGAACAAATGACTAAGGGCCAATTGATGCGAATAGAGGTCCACTTTTCAAGATGGAGATTCATTGATCAGGTGAGAAAAAGATAAATAGTTTGTTAGTTACAATTTTGGTATTAGAATTTTTACAATTTTATATTTTAGTTCTTAAAAATTAATCATTGATTTTAAAACAGTTTCTTAACTTTATTTTTCTTTTATTTTGAACTCTTATTTGACTCTTTTAACTTTAAATTTATATATGAATTTTTAATTTATTCATATAAGTCCTTCAATGGGTATAGGATTAAAAATTCAGGAAGTATTCTATAATAAATTTATAATATAAAGCTTTATTTGTAAAATTTTAAGTGGGTGCATATGCCCACCTTCACACTAACTGGCTCCACCTATGCCACCTCTTTAAATAAAAAGATTATAATTTAATCAATTTTAGGGGGAAAATTATTTTCCAAGTATAACAAAATCTTAATTTTCTTTGGATAAATTGAAAATAAATATTTATAAATACTTAAAACCTGTATTTTTATGAAATACAAAGTCACAATCAAAAGGTTGCAACTAATGTGAAATAAAATGTTATAGCTCTTATTTGAAAATTATATAACTATTAAAATATAATAATTGTACTCTATATCCAAATTTAAAAATAATAAAATACATCATTAGTTTTTAACAGTTAAATCAAGTCTGGAAATGTCCCATTTGTTCAAGTTTAGAGATATTATTTTTATATCAAGTTTATCTAAGTAAATTAAAATTTCATCTTGACTTTTTATTTTTACAAAATGGGACTCTAAAATAATGTAAATTACAATTTAAAACACCAACAACATCACTATATAAGTAAATTAAAATTTCATCTTGACTTTTTATTTTTACAAAATGGGACTCTAAAATAATGTAAATTACAATTTAAAACACCAACAACATCACTATATAAGTAAATTAAAATTTCATCTTGACTTTTATTTTTACAAAATGGGACTCTAAAATAATGTAAATTACAATTTAAAACACCAACAACATCACTATAACGTGACATGGAGACCTAGAAACTTCCAAATGAATGGCTAAGCAAAATTTGGGACAAGTGGATTGCCCTGCTTCAATCACCAACTCGTGGCATTTTAGAGACGCTGTTCTCCTAGAAGAAATAAGCGATCAAAACTACCAATCTGAAATATTTAAATTCAATCGATCAACCAATAGTTTGGAAGGAGTCCCCTTGTTCCGCTTCTAGGAAATTCTAGGTGTTTATGGAAATTAAAAAAATAAAAATTAACAATAAAATAAGGTGAGACTGGTCAATTGTTCAACCCTTGAAAGATTTCACCAACGATTATAAAAGGGTTAAAGAGTTTCTCGGACATTTTGGTCGTATCTTCAAACTTAAGAAAATTCTCCCCGGTCCAAAAGTTGATTTCCATGAGGCCGGGTCGTCGTGCAGACTTTCCATGCAAAAGGCGAACCATAATGCGAAATAGACCAAGGACCGGTCCTATTAAATTATATTCCAATCTTTTTTCTCCTCAAACGTGTTTCAGGGATGCAAACACCCCGGAAAAAACCCATTTCCATTTTTTCCTATATATCCTCGAAAAACCAAGTTTAAGGAAATCCGAAGCCATGGAGCACATCAATTCGTTAATCCTCCGGGGGTGTAAGCTGGCCAGAGACCTCGAATCCCAGCTTCCGAACATGGTGAATCAGCCCGACGCTGTTCTCAAATCATGTGACAACATCATAAGTGTTTTTGCCGAGGTCAGAGACTTGTTGAATGCTCGGGGTTCGAGCCTCGGAGGGACCCACGAGGGGGCAGAAGTCCCCGGAGGGTTCCAGGAATGGCTGAGGTACGGCTGCGCCAGTGCAATGGGTTTGCTCCAGACCCAGATCTCGGGTCCGCCGCAAAAGGCGGGGAGGAGGATCGGCGATGTGACGGAGTTGCAGGCGGTGGATTCCGGCGCAGGACCGTCGTCTTCGTCACAAAGGCATAGAAGAAGGTGAGAAGTTTCCAAATTGATAACAGTGCGTGTCTCTATTGAGTTACTTCTTCTATGGGTAGTTTTGTTCGGTTTTTGGTGTGAACTCACATAAAGAAGCTAAGAAATTGGCCCACCGTGGTAAAATATTAATAATAGACCAATCTTTTAGGGATCTATTTTTGTTTTTTTTTTTGCAATATGTTTTTGATTTTGATGAATAACGTTTTTAATTTACAAAACAAATTTCAGAACTAATTCTTTGAATTTTATTTAAAAATAAATGCTTAAAAAATCTTTTTTTTAAGAAACTAAAACCCACAAAAAAAAATTAAAAACCATAATTCAATGTATATAGAAGATGCATGGAATTCTTCGAATGAGAAAAGACGTTCTTGTCACATTGTCTGAAAAATCAAATAATTTTGCGTTATATCATTGCCGTAAGCGTCAAGGTAACTTCAGGAGTATTTCATGGGTAAACCCTACAATGTGGCATGTAAACTACAAAGAACTTTCTTCATGGGTTAAAAGTTTGGAGTAAATTTTTCAACATCAATTTAGATAATTTTATTTGAAATAATTTATTTATTTCTAGTATATAAAATGAAGAAATGTGCACAATAGTTTTATAAAAATTATGCTTTAGTGAATTTATTTATTTATATATGTCTAATTTTCGAGAAAATGTTCAAGAAATGAAACAAAAGTGACTTCGTCTCCTTCTCATTTTGTTCTCATTTTTCTGATTTTTATTTTCTAAATGCTCCCATTTCCTTCTCTTTTCTCTATGCTTGATTGAGACTTTGCTTCCCAAACAAGTCATATATAATTTGTAGTAAACCACATCATGCATGTTTGAATTTTTCCTCTTGGATCCAAAAAAGAAAATTTATGTCGGTGTAAAACATTTACTCTGTCATAACAAACCGATGGGAGAATGGAATTGGTTATAGAAACATGTGTAAAATTAATTGATTTATTAGTGAGGAAAAAAATTATCTAGACAAGTGTGACACCCCAGAGGGGGTGAGTTCTCGTTGAATTCCAAAGAGGGGGGGTGTATGTGTGACACTCCAAAGGGGGGTTGTGTGTGTGTGACACCCTTAGGCAAATCCCACATCGACAAAACACGGGAGAGATTTTGGGCTTATAAGAAATTAGAAACTACTACTGAACACCTTGAACTTAAGCATTTTGGGCTAGTGGTTCAGGCTCAACAAGTTGTTAGGGCTAGTAGTATTCGAGTCGTTACAAATGGTATTAGAGCCACTTTGTGTGCAACCTTGAACGGTGGTGGGGCAAATCTTATCGAAGACGCTGAGTCCCAAAGGGAGGGTGTATGTGACACCCTAGAGGGGGTGAGTCCTCGTTGAATCCTAAAGAGGGGGGTGTATGTGTGACACCCCAAAGGGGGGTTGTGTGTGTGTGACACTCTTAGGCAAATCCTATATCGACAAAACACGGGAGAGATCTTGGGCTTATAAGAGACTAGAGACTACTACTGAACAATTTGGGTTTAATCATTTTGAGTCAGTTGCTCAAGCTCAACAAGTTGTTAGGGCCAGTAGTCTCGGATCGTTACAACAAGTGAATAGATTGAACTTAGAAATAATAATGATTAATTATTTGTATTTTATTTTCGTTACCCTATTCTCAATGATGGAAAACAATTTAAAAGAATTGAGTCAACCTTAAAACTGTCTTAGAATTACAAATAAATAGGTCTAATTGTATCAAAATTTGATTATAATTAAGAAAAAAAACATTAATACAAACTATAATGACAGTCTCCTGACATTTCACCTAGGTTGGACTCTCCTTCTCCTGGGTTTATTCATGTAGTGGGAAATTATTCATCTTAAATTCCATAAAATTTAAATATTGGATCTAATTTCATATCATTCAAGAATTTATCCACTTATTATATACAAAAAAATGAATGTAAGATAGTAATTAGGCCCATTTTTTTGTATTATATATATGTACATAATTGAAATATGTTCGAGTTTCTGTATAAAGATTGTGTTAATATAATGTAATTCTGTATTTTTCAAATATTAAAAGAATTATTCTCTGATTATTACATATTTTATCTATACTGTTTTTGTGTTATTGCATAATAGTCCTGTTAATTTAAAGACACTAAAACATATCTAGTTATAAAATAAAATTAATATTTTTAAAATTATTTTTAAACCCTAGTTTTAACAACAATAGGAATTTATTTATACACATAAGCGAACAGTTGTACAATGCTTGAACCCTAATGATTATTTGAATTCAAAATTGAATGTGTTTGTTGGGTAATACAAAATTTAGGAGGGATGAGGTGGACCGACGGAGGGAGCTGGTGCCGGTACCGAGGATGGGCAATACGGAAATTCCGCCGGAGGATGGTTATACTTGGAGAAAATACGGCCAAAAGGAGATTCTCGGCTCTAGATTCTCCAGGTAATTTAGTCATCATATTTATTTACTGGTGCCACTCCCACAGCTATTATGCCAATTATTATGAAGATTACTGGAAGTAGGAGAACAATATGAAATGGGAGATCAAGGAGGTGTTTGGTTCACCCAAATAAAATTGATTTTTTTTAAAAAAAGTTTTAGCTTTTAGATTTACATGGTTTGATTTGGTATAAAATGTTGAAAATTTAGTAAACAAATTAAAAACGAGCATTTTGAAAATTTGATTTTATTATTTTTTTGTTGCATACTATTAAATTCTTTTTTTTTTAATTTTTATTTTCACATCCAAGTGGAATCCCTTTTAAGGAGCAAGTAATTATTAAAAATATCTATTTTATTAATTTTCTACAGTTATATGTAATTTTTTTGAATAATCAAACAAAAAACTAATTTTTTAAAACAAATTAAATATTAAAAAAATTTAAAATAAATTTAAAAATATTTTTAAACCAAATATTTCCTAACATGGATAGTCTCTTCTTGTACATGTGATTTGACTTTTGGTCACTCGTTGGTATTATCTGGTTGTTAGGCCTCTTTGGTTAATTTTTTTAAAAAACTTTTTAGCCTCAAAATTTAAAAATATTATGTAAGTCAAAAGATATTTAGTTGAGAAGCTAAAATATTATTTTATTTTAAGTTTTCCTTTCAAACTGTGAAGCCGAATGAGCAACCAAACAGGGTCTAAACTTTCCTGGATGCTTCGAAAATTCTTTGGAGTAGGACTCAGTCAGTCAAGTCGTGCGCTATTACTTCTCGGACTATCTAGCGCAACCCGATAGAAGTCTTGTGGGGTTTGTTTGACTTTTCCAATGCATGTTTAGAAGAGACAAAGGTCTGATATTTGTAAGATAACAAAGATTCTAGCTCAAACCAAAAACATGTACAACAAGGGCAAGCATCCAAACACATACATATTTTTCATTTGATTTTCCATGAGTTTTTTTTGGTAATAATTAATGATTTTGGGTTTTTTTTCAGAAATTAAATTTTCAAATAAAAAATCCTCTAAATACTAAAAAACAACTTGGTGATTTTGGGATAAGTTATTTTATTAGATACACGATTTCAAATAAATTAAGTTAAGATGAGTTTTACGTTACCATGTTTCTCTTCAACTTGTTTAATTCTAGTCAAACTTTTGGATTATTGAGTTAAGTTTAGTTTATTTGTATTCAATTTTATATTTAATAAAAATTGAGCTCAAATTTTTTTATTGAATAGACTTTTTGTATGTTATTTTTAACTTAAAATAATTATTAAATTAAAAATATTAAACTCAGGTAAATTAATATTTAATTATGTAAAATTTTTATCAATGAAGTGATACATAAATTAATTATAAATATTAAATGAATTTATAAATAATTCTAATTTAATACCTTAAATATAAGTTTTAAAACTCATAAATTTAAACCTGTTTAACTCAGCCCAATTCATTTGTTAATTGAAACACATTTAGGGACCACTTTCTATCTAATATTAGCTTTTATTTAATTTGATTTTTAATTTATTAAGACAAAAATTTTAATATTTGATATTAAAATTAATATTTAATACTAATTAAATGGTTGTTAAGACACATAAAATTCAGGCCTCCTAGGTCGTGACCTAATATTAATTAAATGATGAAACTGAGCCTTCAGCAATTAATGGTTTAAAAGCTCTTGTTGGACTTTCATTTCACGTTGTGGAAGTTGCACTGTAATTTTAGCGTTTAATTATAGTGGATTACAACGTTCCTTCCCCACCACCACCACCCCCACTCCCGGGGATATTTATTATGTTAAATTGATCTAACGGCGGCGGGCGTTGCGTTGGTCAGGAGCTACTACAGGTGCACCCACCAGAAGCTCTACCACTGCCCAGCGAAGAAACAGGTCCAACGCCTCGACAACGACCCCTCAACCTTCGAAGTCATCTACCGCGGCGACCACACCTGCCACATGTCCTCCACCGCTCCATCCGCCCACCCAATATCCGCCGTCGACACCACACTGCCACCGCCGGCCGCTTCCACTTCCGTCCCCGGCGGCTGGCTCTCCATGCACATCAAGACCTCCGGCGAGGGCCCGAGCGCCCGATTTGACACCCAGCCCCTAACGTACCGGGACTTCGGGCTGGGTTGTAGAGCAGGGACCACGAGTTCTGGCGCGGGCAGCACTATGGTTAGCAGTGGTGCCGGCCCCTCGACCGTCCGATACGCTGACTGTCCGCTACCGGTGGCCGATCTCGCAGACGCCATGTTTAATCCCGGTAGTAGCGGAAGTAATAGCATGGATCTGATCTTCTCTTCCATCGAGGAAAGGTGGGAGCAACAAGACAAGCAAAACTGATAATGACGAGAGTTTGGTCGAACAATTTTTTTTTTTTTTTAAATAAGCTTTTTCAAAAAGCTTATCAAGCGAAAAATACATAAGCTTTTTTGCAACCCCCGCACTCCAATTAAACAAAATTCAAAGAGATACACAGAGTGCATTTAGCAAATTTGAGCAGTTTCTTACCAAATACTGGTTAGCGAAGATTACACATTTTTGCATTTAATTATTTATTAATTTCTGGTTTTATAATTGCTTTTATTAGTTGGCATATGTTATAATAATAGGTACAACATAACTACTTAGAATTCATTAGTGGGCTAATGTTAATTGCCTAATTTCATTTTTAAGAAAAATAGACGGAAGTATATGATTTTAATTTATATTAATTAATTCGGTTACTTGGATCTTGTGCAATGGGTGTATGTCATTTGTTGTGAAGTGTTGAGTAATTATAGTATAGACTGAATTTAGAATTTCTATGATGGATGAAACACCTAATCTTATATATAAGTAGTTAAATACTCTCTCCATTTTTATAATGATTACGCATATTCATTACTGTTTCTAGGATGCTTGAAAGAAGGATTTGATATGTGGTAGATATTTGAATACCAAGTAATTAATCCATTGGTGACAGGTATGTTGTTCTCGTTCTTTTATTTGATTGGTATTTAGTTTTTATGCAAAGTAGTTAAATCTTATAATAAGTGGTAAGATATCTTTTTTATTTATAGAAGAGAATTAAATTCAAATTTTTGAAAGCACATTTTTTTAGAAAGACAATCTTAGTAAGCTAATAAAATTAGTATCAGATAGTAAAACCAACAAGGATACATGTAATAAAAAAAGTATTATAATAATATTAAGTTCATAATCATTTTTCCACCACTATATTTGATATTAACGTTTTTAAATTCTATTTATTTCTAATAAAGGTTCAGGATTTTGTTTTCTCTTAAAATAAAAAGGTTCAAAAGTTTTAAACCTCAAAAATATCTAATATTTTATTTAAATTATAAAAGCTCGAGTTTGGAATTCAAACTTTATTATAAAGTCCCCTTTTAAAACTTTGAAACTCCAAAATCTTAAATATCAAATATGTCACAACCTAACAGCTATATCTGTGACAGTGAAAGGTTAGAAACCTAGTAATTCTATCAATTATCCTATATCTTTCGTATAAATCAAAAATATTTAAATAGTATCTCATATAAAATAAAATATGAAACACACTATAATTCAAATATTAATAAGTTCGTCAATATATCAACATAAAACCTATATGCAGTCAATAGAACTCATCTATAGAAAATCTCAAAAGTCTAATAAAAATCAAAAAGAAAATCGTACTAACATCTATAAATATCAAGAATAGTGATCTCTTCTCAAATATTAAGATTCAAAGGAATATCAAACTCCGAATCTGAAAAATGATAAGGGATGAGTCAATTGACGCAGTGAATAATAGCATGTATTTATAAAAATAAGAGACAAGTATATAATTCGTAACAGTAAATTGCACAATAAAATAGTAAGTTTATAATTATCAAGATATTAAGAAGTTTGTAATCTAAAACATAACTGCACAGAGATTAAAAGTTTCAACAATTCCTTGATCTGTTGGTATACAGATATACAGTACAACTATGTTAGTCTAACATGATAGTTTAGCACCATTCCTGCTCAGTGGGGATGTAGTCTAAGGCACATCTAGTCTAACACCTGTTATTGTTAGTTACAGTATTTTATTAATTCAAAACTTCTTTGAAATAATTTTTCATTACCAAACAAAAAACAATATCAACAGGAAATAGAAATTTTCAGTTATAGGTATAAATAGTGTCGAGAAAATAGAATTTGATAGCTTTTCAAAATAAATTTGATTAGTTACATACATGTCCCTTGTTATGTACTTAATAAGTAATTTAATTTCGTATTTTGGGCTAGTAGTTCTTAGGTTATTATAGAATTATTGTATGATGATTAGGCTTGTTACGTTAGATTTCATTCTTACTTTAGCGCCAGTCACAGATCCAACACTTGGGTCGTGACAACATAATATAACATAAGAAGAATCTGATGAGTTATAATACCCAAATTTGGGGGTAATTGATAAAAAGAATTGGAATTTAAGGGCTTAATTGAATGAAATATACATTTTAGGAGATTCGAACAAAACTAATCAGAATTTCTAGGGACCAAATTACATTAAGTTAGATTTGGGGATCAAATTGCAAAATCAGAAAAAAAAAAATCATCTAGAAATCGTTGTAATGTTCGGCTACGTGATGAATAACCATCAAAATCTGATTTATTTCGAACATTTTTCTATTAAATTTTTATATAATCATGCGAGACCAAGTATAAGTTACAAAAGCCCTAAACAAATTTTTATAATTAAGCTTTAAAATTCTAGAATTTTGGCTAATTTTGCCATGTTGTTCATCTGCCATAACCCTTAGTTTTTTAGCTTGATCCTACCAATTAAGCCAATTATAAGTTGATTAAATCCATTTGCTGCCTTCGTCTGTCCTTTTTGAGCAACTTAGAAGGATCAATTTACAAGAAAATGAGAGGAACTTGAGGTAATTTTCGAATTCTCACAGTTTTAAGTTTCCAACGAAAGTTGGGTCAAGAAGAAAAGTCCCCCATTGGATTTCGGGTTTGGTCAGGTTGGATAAGTCTAGGTTTCTAGTTGCTGGGCTCGAGGTTGGGTTTGGATTTGGGGTGGCCCAGATGAGTCTAGGTTGAAATGTTTTTTGGTCTGGGCTGTGGCCAGTGGGTCAGGCCATTAAATTGATTTGGGGTAGGACGTCAAGTCGAATCAGGATCCGAATCTTGGATCCAAAACAGTGTATAAATAAATAATTTAATAAATAGAAGAAATGAAAACCCAGCCAGTTCAAGGGGCTTATAATTGATTCGCTTCTAGTTCAAGGCAAAGCAAGTTTTATTAATAAATAAACCAACTGGTTAACTGTCAGTTCAAGGTTAAAACAATCGGTTTAAGGCTTAAACTAAGGCATTAGGGTTTTTACTCACCGTTTACCATTGATTTAGCCAGTTTAGTGTATATTAAGCTTGGTTCAGGATATTAAATGTTTGGTCCAGTGGATTTTAGACCGATTTTGTACATAACTAAATTGGTCAGTGATTAAAAGTCTAGTTAGTGATCGGTTCAAGTGTTTCAATGGCCGGTTCAATGAGTTTTATACCTTGTTTAGTGTATTAGAGGCCGGTTTAGTGGGTTTTATGGCCGATTTAGTGGATTTCATTGTAAGTTCAGTAGGTTTATGGTCAGTTCAGTAGATTTCATGGTCGATTTAGTGAGTTTAAAACCTAGTTTAATGATGTTATGACTAGTTTATGGTCAGTTCAACCTTCTATTGATCAGTTCAAGACCAGTTTAGTATTTTAATGGTTGGTTTAAAGGGTAATTAGACTAGTTTTATATTTTATGAGTGCAATTTAAGAATTTAATACCGGGTTTATAAATTATTTAATCAATTTAGGACTTTAGAATTCCTGATATGAGTTTCCAACATGAAAACCTAAGTGTATATTTAGGTTTTGGATGGGAATTTGAATTTAAATTAAATATGAGGTATATTACATTATAAAGTAAAGGTTTTGTTATTTTTAGATTTCTTATTCGACTCTCGTTGAGCTCGTATCACTGAAACTTGGCTTGCTTGATTTCTTTGGTTCTGTGAGTAGTAATATGTATTTATATGTGTTACTGCTTTCCATATCTATTATATATCTAGTTTTATATGATTCGTTATTTGAACACATTTACTACAAATTTGAACTTGTTTTAAAAGCTCACAAGGGACATGTATCTAAATATTTGATTTGTTGAAAATTTCCTAAAAATTTGATTCCTATTATTGTTATGTTTACAAATTTGAAAATTTGTTAAATTGTTTCTATTAAAACCTAGAAAACTGTTTTAAGAGAGTATCAAAATATTAGAACATTGTAGTTAAGTGTAGTAGACGTTAGATTAGGTGTACCTTAACTTGTATTCCAGTTAGTAGGAGTAGTGTTAGATTATTATGTTAGGTCGATATAGTAGGTCTATTTATTAATTATCGACAAACTAAGAAATAGCCATCTTATAATTGTATGTTAGTAGACCATGAGTTTGTCGTCTATTTCCTGTTATGTTCTATGTTACAAGCTCTCTAAACTTGTATAATCTGAAAAATCTTCTTTTTATAATAAAAATTACATGGTATATGTCCTTTATTCATGAAAATACATATTATTATTCACTGGGTCTATCGACTTATTCCTTTTATTTTTTATACTTAGGTTCTACTCACCTGATGGATCTTACTGCTTGAGAGGAGTCCATTTTTTAGATAACTTGATTCTTGATCGTAGCCGTTAGTTTTTGTTATCCACTTCTATTTAATTTTGTTATTTTGTTCTTAGTAGCTCTACTAATCATGGATAGGATTTTAGATGTATTGACATGCTTACTAAAATTGGGAATTTTGTATTAGACTTTATATTATATGTGGTTTAATTGTTTCTAAATTATTTACTAGTTTTCACACACGAAATGCTTGTGAGATTGGAATCTATCTTAACCCTAGTATCGGTCATAGATCTGACTTCCAAGTCGTAACATCGGTGTATTGGTTATAACATTCCATTCCGTGATACACCTCCATAGGTAAACAAACATAACTTTGTATTGTTAGGCGCATATGGCCCTGGTCATGCAGTACTGCCACGTAATGTGACCATCCAACTAATTATCCAGATAAATAGCATATATTTCATAAGTTTAACATAAATATACGGCATAAAAATACAATCACTATTTCCATTTTTATTTTAAAAAAATATAGCAGTAGCATAAGTAGTAAATAAAACATGCTTTTGAAATAAAAACTTTTGTTTCCAAAATACTGAATTTAGAAGGAAAACCACTCATTTGTACTATTACTTTCTGTTCTCAATTTTGTTTTGTCAGCTACACTACTTGGCTGATGTTTTTCTCCTGTGGTAACATAATATGTGAGATTTAGGATTTGCCTGAAACATAAATGTATAAATGCACATGTTAGATGAAATCTCATCAATCTCCCAAGCAACTTAAATTTCTTAGCAAGACTTGTATCAGCTACTAGAATTAATAATTTCTCCTCTTCTCCCTAACTTTCCCTCTGTTACTTTCTCTTAAAACAATCATAAATTAATTTCTTATAAAAGTCTTAGGTTGACCAAAAAGTAAGAAAACTTAGCTAAATTATATCTCCTAAACATAATTGCATAACTTAGTTTAAGACTCATCAAATCCATGCTAAACCAACTCCTTTATGGCTCAGCCACCTCCCCCTTTGGTCTGTCTTAAAAATTTAAGATCTCTACATCTTCAAAACCCTCAAAATTTAAGTCTTAAAGTTGGAGAAATTCACATCCAAAATAATAGCTAAGCAAAATATACAAAAATCATATAAAACCTTAACTAAAAACCAAGTTTAGCTTCTACCTTAGGATTCAGGTTGCTTCCCCTAAAACCCTAACTTTCTCTACGTGAAACAACTCTCAAAAACTAATATGAAACTGGTGAAATGAAATCATAAACATGGCTGGAAGAAAACTCTAAGAAAACTTATCGATTTCAAGTCGAATCCAAGCCTAGCCCTCGATTCCTAGTGTTCTATTTCTTTCTTCATTCTTTTCCCTTCCTTTCCTCCCTTGTTTGCATGACCAAAGCTGGCTGTTTGGGGCTCTTTATAATTCCCTTAAGTCGGCTTAAGTGAGGCGGCCAAGCTTAGGTTAACTAAGGTAGTCCAAAATACCCTTGCTCACATTCTCTTATTCCATCCTTTACCCTTTCTCTCTCCTCTTTCTTACTTAATTTCTAAGCTCAGCCAACTGGTTTGAGGCCCATGTGGGGGCCTTAGATTAGCCTACAAAGTTGACCAAAGCTTAGTTGGCAAGGGTACTGCAAGAGTAAAAAATGACCAAAATACCCTTGCTTTCAATTTCTTATTTCATCCTCGGCCTTTTCTCTCTCCTGTTTCTAGCTTAAATCCTAAGCAAAGCTAGTTGGTTTGTGGCCCATTGTGGGGCCCTTAAGTCGGCTAAGAAAGTACATCAGCTAGGGCTCCAAGTGAAATGACCATTTTGCCCTTGTCCTTTTCCATTAATTCCAACCATATCCATTCAAGCAACTTACTTTCCAAAGTTACTTTCTTGCCCCTCATTCATTTATGAAATTCCTTTCTTTTCCCCTGTGATCGAGAATTTTAATATAAGATTAAGTTACTAATTAATCTCACTAACCTTAATTAACCAAGGATTAAGTTACTAATTAATCTCATTAACATTGCTTAACTAAGAATTAACACCTTGTATTTCTTTCCTTTGTTTTCTTAGCAATCTTTGCTTGGTTTCTAAACTACTAATCCACCCTATAATCATTTTTTAATCCTCTATTTAATCATCTTTTAACTTCAAAAATCTTGGGTCAAAACTAGAGCACAAAAATCTTTTAAACCACCAAATAGTGTTGTGAACTTATGCTCATTTTAGGTTTTCATTTGGTAAGTTTTTGTTACAAATTTTGTCTTACTTCCAAATCTATTTTCATCACCTTAGAAGGCTTTCTCAAAGACTCAATCATTCCTCAAAGTAATAATTAAATTAACTCTTAATTGATTATAATCTTCACTAAACATAACATAAGTGTCAAAGTAAGGAGTAATAGAGTTTCTAGAGTTGAGATGTTATAGTAAATAACAATGACATGCTTACCTAAGGAGTGTTGTGATTAATAGAAGCTCCCTTCCCAGAGAACTTAAGGGAAATTTTTTTGGTTGTTTTGTGTATGTGTGTGTTTGCAATTTGTTTCTCAATTTTTATTTAAAATTTAAATATGTAAACTTAAAAGTTTAATTTTTTTTATTAATTTTTAAATCCATTTAGAAAAATAAATAAATAAAGCATGGCTTAGTTTTACTTAAGTGTCACATTAATTTCTTATGTTAAAGATGTGATATTTCAATATAAATTCTGGTATAATTCTTCATTTCATGGTCAATTTTTGGCCACTTCTAGACTAGTTAGAATATTTCACATTTGTGTTACATATAATATTTAACTTTTGTGGTAGATTAAATATAAATATGGTTTATACAGTATAGAATTCTAAATCTCCTGAAAATAAGTGAAATATTTTTAATATATATTTAAATAGACCAAATTTCCTCTATCATATTTACTGGTTTTGATTGGTTATGCACATTTTCTTTTTTTCTTTTTTGTATTCTACATATATTTTTTTTACAACAAACTTGCTTTTTCTAACTTTTATATGTGAGGCATAATTAACCAAAAAATTTCTAGATAATGGCAGAGGGATCACACAAAAACTTATATTAAATGTAAAAGATAAAGGTATTATATTTTTAATTTGAGAAATTAATATAATATTTATTTTTAATTTAAAAAACTAATATATCATTTATTTTAAAATTAAGCAACAGGAGTAGGGTTTTCCTAACCAAAATACAGCAAGGGGAACAGCAGCACATGCTGAGTGGTTCATATAATTTGAAAGAACAGTCCTTGCTCTGTTCCACTTTTCCCATTAAAGAAGTTTTGTCTTCATCACTCACGGGAAAAAAAACAAGAAAGAATGTCGAAAGCAGCTTTTCTCTGGGCAAGCTGCTACTGGCCGAACCAGTAAGTCCCTACCACCGGTGCTTTTGCGCTCTCACTCTTATTTTTACACGTGCCTCACGTGTTATTAATCAAATTGGACTAATTCAAATATAATTAACTGTTCTTCCCTGCATAAATCTTATATCTTTATTTTTATGAAACCTTAATGACTTGCATCAACCTTAATCAAAAACCTTAAACCTTATTCAGAGAAAAACAATACTCAAATGAACTTTCATAATCGAACGGGATTTAAAAACCTCAGTCAAATTAACGCAAGTGCCATTAAAGTTTGGCCATATTCTTAATATCAGTCCTTTTCTTTCCCAAGTTCGTCCGTTCAAATCAAATTGGCACGTCAAAGACGGTGGAAGCCCCCAATCAAACGTGGGGTAGACGGCAACTAGAATGATGAGGTCCAAGAATGGTTTAGTAAAAGACACTGAATTGGGTTGATGACTAACGTTGTTCTTGGTCTAAATCATTGAATTCAATTATTGATTCGGAAGGCTCTTATAAAGTGTACAGTTGAATTTCATTATTGATGGAGTGCATCTTTGAATGTGTAGACTAAAATCTCTGTCAGTTAGTTGAATCTAAAATGTTTCGTTTGATGTTTGATTATTATATATAAGAAAAAGACAATTTTTAAACTATATTTTTTAAACTAAAGAATCGTTAATTAATCTAAGTCTGCATCAAAAATGTTTTCATTTGACTACCTTATTTGATTATGTCCGTCAAGTTGGATTGTTATGTATAAAAAAGGACAATTTTTAAGATATACTTTTTAAAGATTCGTTTAATCCACATCTGATAATAAATATAATCTAGAATTATAAAAAGAAACACAAACACGAAAATATAAAATGGAAGATAATTCACTTAATTTTCAGAGTAAACTCAATGCTAGTAACAAGCATATTAGGCATGCAAACACCCCGACCGCACCCTAATTAGGTAGTGGTTGTTTTCTTAAACCTTCTTAGGTTTTTACTAATGATGAAATTTTTTTTAAATATAAGAATTAGTTGAATGAGTTTACAACTAGTTTTTAAACTAGATATTAATGTCATGTCCGAAAACTGAACATGTGACGGGCATTGAACTAGATTACCAATCTTGTTGAGCTTTGAACAAATTGAACATATAAAAAATTCAACTAGATTTAGTATACATAATACAAATATATACAACTGAAAGATTCTATCTGAAAAGAAAATGGAGCAACGTTAGAATACAAACAGTATAGACAACAATTCCCGTAACCAAAAGTGGCTCAACAGAATACTACATACTTGCTTAAGGAAGCAAACATAAAGGTGGGCCCATACTACGATCTGAAAATGTTGAGAAATGGATGAGTTCGAAACTCAGTCAATGATAACACAAATTCTAATTATGCTAGGGTATGCATCATAAAATATGTCAAACATATACATTGTAATAACCGGATAAAAAAAAAGAGAGAGAGAAAAAGTTCTGGCCGAGAATCGGCCAGAACACCCTGAAAGGGACTGCTCCAATAGGAGCAATCCAACGCAAAAGCAAATTAAACTTTATATATAAAGCTTTAATGAACCTGGGTACGCAATTGATTTGAAGAGAAACTAGTGAGAGGAGGAAATTCGCCGGAAATCACCGCGGTGCCCGACAGAGAATTTTGGTGAGTTTTCTTGAATTTCAATCTTTTTCTTTCCGATTAAAAAGGGATTTGGGGTTCGGAATCCATGGAATTGGGTTTGGAAGGGTTTAATTTGATGTAATGGGTTGAAACGCGGCTAGATAGAAGCTCGGATGCTTGCGGGTTGGGTGTTGCAGACTCGGGTCTGTGACCCGGGTTTGCAAGTAAGGAAGACGGGACCCGGACAAATCTAGGTCCTGTACAGGGGTCCGCCTGGGCCATTGGGCCCGGGCTCGACCCAGCAAGGTTGCAGGCCACGGGCTGAGCCGCGGGCTAGCTCGAGTGAGGGCCGGGTCGAGTATACCCACTGGGTTGACTCGGCCCAGTGAATAAGGGTTACAGGTCAACTCGGCCGAGTTGACCTAGGGTGGAATTGGGGATAGCTTATTCCAGGAGGATAAGAAATCAGGGATAAGGCCAGATTGGGGATAATAGAGGATAGCATAACCCGGATTTCTGGGATTAGGGTTTGGAGAGTTGACTGAACCGCCAGAACCAGTTCAATGTTTGACTGACCGGTTCAGTGGTCAAACGGACTCGGATTTGGGAAGTTGGACTGGTTTTGGATTTAGGAAGAAAATACCTATCAAACCAAGTGGGTTCAGAGAATTTTGGGTGTCCGGTTCAAGGTAAACTGGCCTCGGTTTACGTGTCGATGTTCCAGATTAGTGTTTTTGGCCCGGTTCGGCCTAATTTTAGAGGTTTTTGCCAGGTTAATATGGTTCCTAAGGTTTTTGGGTGTTCTGAATCGATTTTGAGGGTCTCGTAGCCAATTGAGATGAGTTAGAGGTAGTTTTGATTTGAGTTAAGCCGGTTCAGGCATTTTGGAGACCGGTTCGATACGGTTCGAGGATCGTGAAGGCAAGTTTAGTCAATTTGAGGATAAATAAGTAGAGTAGTGACTGTTAGTGGGTTGAAGGGTTTTGAAGTGAGTCAGTGGTGTCTCGATATGCATGCCGAGAGTTTGGACTTGGGGGCGGAGCCCCGGTCACTTTTGATGAGTGAGTTTTTGGGAGTAACCTCAGTTTCTGTTCTGACTCGTGGTTGATAATTGTAGATACTCCGAGGGAGGTTCGCTTCGATCCTTGATCGTCTGCTTGAGATCCAGTATTCGGTTTTGACGTGTCCGGTGAGTGACAGTACTCTCTGTATATGTGTATGCATCATGATTTTTCTGTTAATCTCTGTATTCGAATTCTAAACACTGTTATTATATTCAGTACTTGTATCTGTCTGTTTTAGAGTCTGATACACCTGGAATTATGTCTGTAATTACACGTGTATATCTGCCTCAGTGCTACATGTCTTTTGTTTTGTATATCTGCCACGAATATGTGTGTGATTTTGAATATGTGTGTGCGATTTCAGTTTTCCAGTTTCGACTCTGGCTCTGTTCAGGGGTGCCAGGGACTCAGCCATTGGAAGGTCAGCCGCCGTACTGTGCGGTGAGTGTCCTGAGTCCGGACGGTGGGCCGCCGTGACGTTTAGGGAGTGCCCTGGGCCTATTATGGTGATTCTAATTCTAACTCAGGCTCTGATTTTGGCTCTGACTCTGGCACGGGATCCCAATGTGACATCTGCGTTTAGTGACTCTGATTCTAATTCTGGGACACCAGGGGCTCTGCCGTCGGGCAGTTGGCCACTGTCGCACGGGAAGCACCTTGAGTCCATCTGTGACTCTGATTCTGATTCTGGGATACCAGGAACTCAACCAGTGGACGGTGGGCTCCCGTACTGTGCAGGGAGTGCCCTGGGTACGGACGGTGGGCTGCCGTAGCGTATAGGGAGTGTCCTGTATCTACATGTGGCTCTGGATCTGTTATGTGTCATGTGTTATGTGTTATGTTCTGATATTCTGATTTGATTCTGATTTTCTGGTTATGACTGGGCATATGAAACTATATGTATTAAGTCAAGAAATGTGATTTTTATGTAAACCATGCTGTTACTTGTGGATACATGTATTTTGGATGATCTGAGTTTCTGTCATGGTATGCCCAGTTAGTACTGTCATTCACTGAGTTTCATACTCATCCCTTTTTCCTCCCCACCTTTCAGATTCCAGTTTTGACTAGCAGCGGTAATTCCTGCGACACTTCTGTCATCGCTGCATCGACCTGATTGTACGGGCACTTCCTGTATATTTACTTTTTGTATTCTAGACGCTCTGTGTGCAGTCAGATACGTTTGATGGTATACATGTGTATAGGGTTTTCTGATGAGACAGTTTATCCGTTCTGTTTGGTTAAAGGCTTACTAGGGTTGGTACGCCAATCCCAGTGCCGGTCACGTGCCCGGGTTGGGGCGTGACGTACATATAATGAAATAGTGAGCAAAAGATACATATCCAAAAGCATACGAGAGTATTATAATATCAGAAGTCTCATTTCACGACAGTGCATATTATGTTGGAGGTATTACATATCATATATCATATTGAGATCTTGTACTGAGTTAGAATCAAAACTAGAACCAGAGCATACATAGAGCACATAATACCAGAATACAATCATGTCCATCCAAAACTCATATTAACTGAAATTAGAAAAACCTTCAATATATGATTTTCAGAAACGTATATAATAGAGGCATAGTTTTATATTGAAATCAAATATTTTAAGTAGCTCACTGTAAATTTAAACAAAATCGAATACATGTCCCAAAGTTAAATTTTCAAAACTAATAACCCATATTATAGTAGATAAATAATGACTAAAGCCAAAAAATATATGCATAAAATAAGTATTATTACTCATGGTATGAGGCAAAACCAAAAAATCAAAATCTTTGAATAATCACAGTGGTCGTAGATCAAAACCAGAGTTAAAACATAAACCAATTAAGGGCTTAATTCTTAAAAATGAGCTGTAACCCAATTCGAAACTTTAGCATACATCTCGAGATTTATTATTTAACACCTGAACCCAAAATGAATCGAAAACATGAACTAACCTTATGTGAAAACCCTTAAACCAAAGTGAACTAATCTCAAATATCCTCGAACCGACCTAAACCGGTATGAACCAGTCTCAATTACCATTAAGCTAGCCTAAATCGGCCTAGAATACCATTGAACTGGCCTAAAACATTACCGAATGGACTTGAACTAACCCTTGAACTAGACTGAATTAGATTCAAACACTACTAAACTGGACTAAACCAGCACCAAATACTATAAAACTGACTAAATTGGTCTCAAACCTCATTGAACAGGCTTGAACCGGTCACAAAGGCCTCTAAACCAACCTCAAAACCGTAAAGCCAGACTAGTTTAGTCACATAACCACCAAATCGAGTTGAACTATCTTATCCAATTTCTAGAATCAATTTGGTCTGATTGAACCAGGTTTGTTGAACCGGGAACTAGTCTGAGTTGCCTCAACCAAGCCGAATTAATCACTGAACTGGCCGAACCTAGTTCGACCGAGCTGAACTAGTCTGGTCAGATCGGCCCATGCCTGAATCTTGTCTTCTCTACTCGGCAACCCAACTGATGAGCCGTTTGCTGTAAAAACAACCTAGAAGCTTAAAACACAAAACTGAATCCTTACCTCGATTCCCAACTCAATTTGATGGCAAGAACCTTGAAAATTGAAGCTCACGAAGTGTTTTTCTAGAATCAATTTGATGGATTTGTTGATAAAAAACTGAAATCTTTCGGCAACACTCGTACCAAACTTCCAAATAGTTTAAACCAAAAATTCAAGTAGAAAACAGAATAAAAACTTAAATTGAATGATGAATTCAATTAAAAATGCACACAATCACACACACACACACACACACACACACACACCAATTTGGGCAGGTAATCCATCTTGATTGGACTAAAATTTGTTTCTAAAACTTTCAGTCAATAGCTAACCAGAAGCTTTGGCCCTTTTACAATTCTCTCATCCTGATTTTTAATTTCCTTCAGTCTACCCTCTAGTAGTTCTAATTCTGACCCCTAGTTTCTAGCACCATACACTTTGGCCCTTTGACTTTTATTCTTTGCAATTGGGCCTTGATTGAAAGCTTTGGCCCTTTTACAATTCTGTCATCCTAATTTTTAATTTCCTTCATTCTACCCCCTGGTTCTTTTAATTCTGACCCTAATTTCTAGCGCCTTACACTCTGGCTCTCTGACTTTTATTCTTTGCAAATAGGCCCACAAATTTTGAATTCGAAGCCTTAATTTCTCTAACCTCTCAATTAAGTCCCTAGATATTTTCCATTCGGTCCCAAGCTAAATTAATTTATCCAATTAAGTCCCTCAACACAATAATTACTTAAATTCCAAATTAATTAAGGAAAATTAGGGCTATTGCAATTAAACACTTGAAAATCACTATATCTAAAAAAATCTTTATGGAATAAAGTAATTATTTAAAAGAGATATACTTTATAAATTAAGACTTAACCTAAATGATAGAATATTTATAATATTTATCTGGAGATTATGAGTTCAACTTCTAACCCTTTCTCTTAACTTAAACTTACGATTTTAAACCCCCACTATCTTTTATATTTATGTGTGTGTTATATGTGTGTGTATATATATGTATATATTGAACCTATTTGCTTTACTAGCTTTTACTAATGTTTTCTTAAAATATATACGAATTAGTTGAATGAATTTCCAACTAGTCTTTGAACTATATTTTAAACACTTGGAAACCCCTTATACCTGAAAGAATATTTGTGAAGTAGAGTAATTATCTGAAAAAGATATACCTTAGGAACTCAAAACTTCACCCAAATGATAGAATATCTAGGAGGTTCATGAATTCAATTCCTAACCCTCTTTCTTAATTTAAATTTATGATTAGTTTAGGCGTCACACACACACATATATATACAATAAGCCCATCTACCACTCTCTCTCTCTCTCTCTCTCCTCATACACATGCACTACAGAGAATTGTAGCTTAGATGAGTTTGTCTCTTCCGATCACACTGTCCCTGAAGGCATAGGTTCATTGACAAATCACGTGTTGCCATTAAGGAGCAAATTGAAAATAAACATCAATGAGAATGATTCTCAATATTCACATCCTTTAGCATAAAGTTAGAATTAATTTTAAAACTTCCCATGTCTTTTTACTTTTTCAATAACCTAACCCCACCTTCAACGCCCTATATTAATGGGTCGACCCATCTCTTTGTCACGTTAAAGAATTTGATTCGTTGCGCTGTTGGATAATGCCACCTGTCACTGGCGTCATCATTTGGCTAATATGAAAGGGCATTCTGGGGTTTTCTTCAAGATCCCAATTCCCACCCAAATAAAGCAAGATTGTTAAAGATCAAAAGGGGGTTTTCTGATAAAGAAAAGAAACATTAAATATTTACATTCCTGGAAAAAGCAAAATAAAAAAGACGACATTAAATTACATGGTACGACAAAGACTTCTTTGCTACAACCCTAGAGGAACTCGAATTCGGGTAAGTGGAAGTCACTTTCAAACTCATCAGACTGGTCGTTTAAAAATTCCAATTCAAATCCCTGTGGGGTACTACTAGTTGATGCGGATGAGGCCTCCGACCCCCTCTCCGGCGGCGGTGGTAGCAAGGTGAAGTCCGCCGCCGGGGGAACGCCGGAGGAGATGTTGCTTTGTGCCTCCTCCTTGAGTTCTGCCTTCATGGGTGGGGCGAGTGGGTAAAAGTGGAGGTTCTGGTCGGTGGAGTTGGTAATGTCCGACTGATCAAAACTTACGAGATAGGACTCCACAGGGTCAGAATCGTCCACGTAGTTATGGTCTGAGAGACTGATGAGTGTGTTCTTATTGCATGTGTGATGGCCGAAGTAAGTGATTTGATACATGATGGGCTCCTCCTGGACCCTCTGCACTTGCCTGGTTGCTTTGCAACCCTGGTCAGGCTTGTGAGTGCATCTAAAGTAGCACCTGTTTATCACCAAAATGGCATATATGTAATTACGCTGCTTTGGCAGGGGCAATTTTAAGCAAATACTATCACAAACATGAGTTTTAGGATCTATCCGTATTGGTCTTTGAAAATTGTCTTTTAGCCGCTATTTTTAGTTTTTGAAACAGAAATTCTCCAAAATTGTTTCCAGGAGAATTTTAGAAAATGAAAATGCTATTTTTTCCCAAGATTTCCATGATTTCTTTTGTTCATGAAAAAGAAACCCACTGTTTTTTCAAAATTATTTTGCAAGAAAATTTTAAATTGTTTTCAAATTTCTCATATTAATGTTTTAATTTTAAAAAATGACATAAAATAACATAATATTCAATATTTTCATTTTTTTCAACATTGTAAAACAAATCCACACACACAGATATATATATATATATATATATGAGCCACATGCGACAATATTAAAAAGCACTTTATATTTTCTGTTCATGTGCATGAGATGAGAAATTATTGAGACCTTGGAAATCTTGCATTAAGGATGTCTTTTTGCCCGTATTTCCTCCAGGCATGACCATCTTCAATCGTGGGTGACAGCTTGACACGTGAATCGGATGTCTTTCTGCAACCAAGGAACCCAAAAATGTTTAATGATTTGACATAAAATATTTTGATTAAATTTTCAAAATGAAAAGTTAGATAGGATAATAATGGGAGCCCCAAAACTTCCCGTAATTTGGTAATAATCCTAGAAACTGGGGACAGGATTGTCCATGCAATCAAACACACAAGAAGAATCCAACCCAACTTTTTCTATTAAGTTGGCATCCGCTTATGAATTATAAGCTATTTCTAAGTGATAATGTCAGAAGAGACTCAAATTGATCAAAAACAAACAGAGTGGGAAATTATCAATAATTTTAGAAAAAGGAAAAACATTTAAAAATTTTAAAAAAATTACAATATTATCTGGTAAAAAATTTAAAAAATAAAATTACAAGGAATATAGTAGAATTCCGAATCGGATTTAAGCTAGCCCTAATCGAAATTTGGAAATTATTTTTTTTCTGTAACAAGGAAATTAAAATGTTTTTATACCCAACAACAAGCTGTCCCCTTGCACTATTTGATTAAGAAACCATGAAATATGGGAGTAATTAATAATATTAATACAATATAATTGACAAATAATAACTTTCTCACCTTCTCTTGTAACAACCCCTCTGATCCTTGGCCGCCGGCCACTTGCGGCTCTCGCCGGAGTCCGCTGGCGCCGGCCCAACACGGATCATCGCCGGAATCCGGTGAACTTCACCGGAACTCAGCACAGATATACCCACATCAAAAGATCTATAGATCTTTCCCAGCAGCTCTTCGACCGACCGGAAATCTCCGGTGGGCTCCTGGAGCAGAACCCGGAGTTTCCTGGCGAAGTCCCGGCCCTTCTCCAGCTCCTCCACCAGCGCCCTACTCGGATCAGCGCTCCAATTCTCCTCCCACCGGCCACCCATCTTACACTACTAGGACTCTTGTCTTTCTAACAGATTCGGAATTTGAACACTCAGAAAAAACTCTAACAATCGGTATCTCCTCCACCGAGGTAAAGCGTAAGGAGAGAGAGAGAGAGAGAGTGTGTGTGTGGGGGGGAAACTTACAGAGGGAGGGAGGGAGTGAGAGATATATGGAGGAGAGGGTTGAGGGTGTGGGGTTTCCATTTTAAATTTATTTTATTTATTATTATATTATATAATTATTATTTTTTTATTATTAATTTTTTGGCGTGTGATATGGGGTGGACGAGGAAGGGGCTGGGAAATTTAAAGAAATTATGAGGATGGTGAGATTGAAGAAAGGAAGCCGGGAGGAAATTCTTATAAAACGGTGACGTTGACGGACTGACGATAGCTACGGTGATGCCATCTTCATCATTTCTGGATGGGGGCCGGCCACTTTTCTAGATTATTATTGTACGGTTGCGTCTCTGTTTGGCAAATTGAATTTGGTTTTTTAAATTTATATTTTTCATATTTTAATTTAAAATTTTTTAAAAATTTATTAAGATATGAAGATGTGTTTGATTTGTCAAAATTGAAAAAAAATGAATTTTTTAAATGTATTATTCATTTAGAAAACTTTTTTTTTGAATATTTTAAAAAGTGCGTAAGAAAATCTAAGAAAACAAATAGAGTATTTTTTTAATCATTTTTTCTTTTTATTGCAAATTATTTCACTTGAATGTTAAAAAAATAAATGAAAAACTAAAAAGCTAGCAAACCCATATTACTGAAAAGCTTTTTTTTTTTTTTTTTGAGCTTTTGGTTTTTTATTTTTTATTTTTGCATTAAATCTTATAACAAAAAATAGAAAATAAGAAAATGAAAAAAGGCTTTTCAATATAATCAAAACAAATAAATAAATAGAATTTTAGGTTAAAAAAAATTATAAGTCCACAAATTATGATATCACAAATTTTAAACCTTTTGTGATATAAAAAATAAAAAATCTAATTTAAAAAATTTGGACCATCAAACACATCTTTCGGTATGTAACTTTGTCAAGGCACTAAATAATTAGAGGAATATAAATAATGAAAAGTATAATTTGAACTTTAGAATCCCATTTTCACTGCGAATTTGTGAAGAGTTTCTACAGGGTTTCATTTTTTTTTTGGCTCTGTGGAAATTATAGAAATTTAATTTTTAATTATTTGGTAGCACATGGGGTTTTACCATGAGTAATATAAGGCAAAAATCACTTCAATTTATTAACCTTTTTTTTCTATCTTATTTATTTCCTTGAACTATTCATTGTGTTATTTATTTCCTTAAAATTAATACTGTAAAATTAACTATTATATTTATACTTTGAACCTTCGAGTTAATGACTTAAGATTAACTAATTATTTTTATAATTCAAATATATTTAATTTTAAATATTATATTAAAATATACTTAAATTTATAAACTTAATTATTTTAAAATAATTAACTTATCTAAAATAATTACCTTAAAAGGTCACAGATAAATATAATGACTAATTTAATAGTGCTAATTTTAAAAGAGTAAAAGATATAATAAATAGTTAAAGTGAGTAAATAAAATAGAAAAAAAAATTGAAGGGAGTAAAGTAATTTTTATCTATAAATTAATAAAAAATTAAAAAATATACATTTAAAGTATAATTTTAATTTAAATTTTTACCAGCAGAAGGGCTAAATTATAGTTAGTGTTGCCCTTTATCTTTTCACCGCGTGGAGAGCAATCATGCGATAAAAGTCTCACGTTTGGTTAAGAAAAATGACGACTTTTCAACCCACTACGTGGTAAAAGTAAGTGCAATGCGGCTTTTGGAGAGTGTGCCAACAGTCCAAATGAGTTGTTCCTATTCATGATTTATCATTCAATTATTTAGGCCCGGTTAGATATTTTAAAAGTGCTTCAAAAATATATAAGTACTTTTATATATGAATTAAAATTTGAGGGAAAAATATAAGTAACCCTATCAAAAATCTTGCTTCTAAAAATAGCTTTGGATAAGTCATGATGACTTTCAACCTATCTCCTACATGCAGTCCAATTAAGACTTGGCATGCTTTTACAAACCATTTCTGATTTCTTCTGCTTTATATAAATTATCTATTACCTCTCCAATAATAATAATAATAATAATAATAATCTTAATATATATTATATTTTATATTAATAACATTTTAAAGTTAGATTATTTAATTTGAGAATAAATTATTTTGATAAAAATAAAATTATTTTAAGATTTTAATTATTTCATACTTCCTTTGCCATTAACTTTCATTTTAAAGTAGTACATTTGTGATTTAATTCTTATTTTATACAAGAACGTAATATAAAAAATTCGACTATTAACCGCTAAACATTTGAAAATATAAACAAAGTTTCAATATTAATAAGATTTCAATATAAAATTTTTATTTTTTTCATTTGTTGCTACTTTCCATGAAAAAAAATTATTAATAAATTGGACAATAGTTTTAATTTCAAAATAATTCATTTAAAATTAAATTATTGTGCTTATATGAAAAAAATTTATGAGAAAATTAACGTATTATTGAAAAAAATGTCAATTAACATGCAACTAAATTTTGTTTTTCAATTGTTTACTCAGCTTAGAAAATATAATTTATTAAGATTATTACAGTGTTAATTAAATAACATAAAAAAGTGTAGTTATTTAAGAAACAAAAAAGTTGGTGAGATCCCAACATGTTCCCTAGCCGCCATCTATATTTGCCTTTTTATTGATGGATTTAGTATGGATGCTGTGTGTACCATAATGCCAAAAATAGCAAGTTTTTATGACAAAGACTGATTAATAAATTAAAATTCAGCATCAAATAAATTTATTTAAATTAAAGTAAATTTAAAATTTAATTAACGTGTAAATTAAAATTTAGTATAAAAAAATTGACTCAAATTAGGGTAAAACTGAAATTTTACTAATAAGAAGGCTCGCTATATTAAAAATAAAATAATATATATATATTTAAATTTTTCATGTTTCTTTTTTTCTCACTTTCTCCGAGATTAGTATGTAATTAATTTATTAAAAAATAGTAAAATTGTTATTTGGCGAATATAAAATGAATAAATTGATGTATTTTGAAAATATTCAGATGCAATTTATACTTTACTTTTTTAAGCCATAAACAAGTGTGCTAAGATTCAATCTTGCCGTGGGTGCAGTGTTTATTCCGCTTGAATGTTAGTTGCCAAAAATGTCAAACACGTTAGAAAATTGAAAAAGACAATATCAGAAGGCCTTTTGACATGACCCAAATTTAAAAATGTGATTGCATTAAGATTGGACCGACTAATTCAAGTAAGCCTAATCCTTGAAGCATTCAAATCAAAGCATAGGTTCAATCGATATCAAAATTATTGAGGTGGTGTTTGTAAATACTTTTATGTCACGCCCCGACCCGGGCACGTGACCGGCACTAGGGTCCACTAGCCCTAGTAAGCCTCGAAACAAACAATATAACAACTCAATACTATATAAATCACGGTGCGCTGTCCTCATACACGAATATCAAGATCTGTCTGAGAGTTCAAAAGAGCTACTCTAAAGTACAAGGAATTAATACAAAAGGGAATATGCCCATACATCGATAAAGCTGCCATTGCCTAACTCCGACTCTGGCGCGCTAACCGAGATAGGAACAGCAAGTCAGATCTGAAAAATTAAAACTGTAAGTCACGAGACTTAGTGAGTACAGACGATACCTAGACTATACATGCTAGAGTATGCAACGTGGCTCAAACAAATATCACATATACACAAGTAATCCCAGTGAGCAGTAATATGTAAATAAACATGCAAAGTATCACTGTAACCAACCCATCACATCCCATTCACTGGGCCAGAATACTTCCCGCACGCTACGGCAGCACACCGCATGCCAGGCGAGTCCTCGGTATCCCAAAAGTCGTCCCAACACGGAAACCAAGGCACTCCCCGTACACTACGGCCCACTGTCCGTCGGCTGAGCCTGCCATCCCAAACACGTCATCAATGTGCACATCATACTTGCAGCCCTTGCTGCCTCAACAAGGACTCAGGCCGACTCACCACTGGACACTACGGGTCACCGTACGTCCAGCCGAGCTCCTTCTGTCCAAATCACGTCATGTGGTACCATCCTCACACAATCGGTCACAAACAGGTATACATAAGCACATACGATTCATATTCCAAATCTCATAACAACATGTCAATACAGCTCACTGATAGTACACAAGGACACATACATAGTCCAGATACAGTTAAGAAGTCACATAATCAACATGCCAATAAAACAGTATAGAAACACAAGCATAGAAAAGGTATCGTCACTCACAGTACAAAAAATCGAGTCAAGAAAGAAGTCCCGATCACCCTCACCCGTCTCGCCGATCTGGGTGTACCTCCTCAGACGTATCTGAAAAACAAAACCACACAGAAACATAACCAACCTCAAACTTGGTACAAGAAACAGGCCCCGTAGCCTCAAACCGGCTCAAAACCAAAATCGACACTCTGGCACGCATCTCGAGACATCGAGATTGGCCACCGGAACCTACGTGACTCTCAACACACAATAAAACCAGCTCAAAACCCTCAATCCAAAACAGAACTACTCTCCACAGTCTGCCAAACATAGCGAACCAGCCTCTAAAGACCCCCAAACCGGCCTAGCTGGCCTAAAACTACCTCAAGCTCAACTCAAACAGGCACGAAACCCTCGAAAATGGATTCAGAGGCCCCAAAAACCCTAGGAGCCACTATGAATCATCCAAGAACTTAAACCCTGATCATTGGCACGCAAAACGAGGTTGATTCACCTTGAACCGGTCGCCCAAAATTTCCCGAACCCACTTGGTTTGATAGGTTTCATCCCCCCGAATCCAGAACCAGTCAAAAAACCAAATTCCAAGTTGATTTGGCCACTGAACCGGCCGGTCAACCCTCTGGCCGGTTCAGTCAAAACCCTTCCCTTTTTTTTTTTTTTTTTTTTTTTTTTTTTTTTTTTTTTAAGGTCGGCTCGGCTCGAGCCGCAGCTCGCGGCTCGGCTTAAGCCGCCAGCCCAGCGGCTCAGCTCGGCGCGGCTCGGGCCCGCCTGGGCCGGCCCAAACTCTTTTTTTTTTTTTTTTTTTTTTTTTGCTTGGCCCGCGGTTCAAGCCCGCGGGCCGCCCAGCCCACTGGGCTGAGCCCAGGCCGAACAGCCTGGGCTGGCCCAACACACGGACCCGGACCCTTCCGGGTCCGTCTCCCTTACCCGGCAACCGGGTATTCAACCCGGTTGCCTGCAACTCCCGGCCATCCGGGAAAAAAAATGAATAACCAAGCAGGCTAGGTGGCTTACCTCGGCCGACGACCACCCAGAACAGCTGCACGACCCCCGGCGACCTCCCAACGACGATCAATCGGAGAAGAAACGCGAGAAAGGCTCCTGAAAAACCCAGAAATCTGCTCGGCCTCCCGCGAACCGGACGAAGCTTCAACTCCCAAATTCTCCTCCCTATGTGCTCCCAAGAAGAAACAGCTTGAGGCGTTTGGCAAGGGCTTCAAAAACGCACACCAAAACGTAGAAAACACGCCGAAATCATTACTCGGCGTGGAGAATTCGGTGGACAACAGTTCCAGACCTGTTTCTGTCAGATTTCTGGAAAATTCCAATTTAGTCCCTCAACTCTACTTACTTCACAGATCAGTCCCTGAAGAATTTGATTCAGCCCCCCCTAAAATCTAATTTCCCCACTTTGCTCCCTAATTGAAAAAAAAAAAAATTTACCTAAATCCGGGTTATTACATTTTACTTCTTCCTTCTCAACTTAGTGATAAAAAATCAACGTTGACTATTAACAAACCTATTTTTAGTTTCTAATTCTCTAAATTTAAGTAGATAAAAATAAGAATTTTAAAGTTAGAAGAGAGATATTTTTAGCTGTCATGGCATGGTCGTAAACAAATAAAAATTATTAATAGATAAATTTTGACATTTTTATTCTCAAACTTCACATTTTTTATTCCTAAATTACCTATATTTTTTTCCTTCTCTCTGTTTGCTCTCTGCTTGCATCCACGACTAGAATATCTCTTACCAACATCCATTATTGGTCGACCATCGTACCATCACTGACCGCGTGGCCTAACAACACTAGTCAGTCATCAAGGTAGGATAGCTTTTCAACCTACTTCTTGAATGCTTGAAAGTACAATTTTTTTTACTCAGGTTAGAAAATATAAGTTATTAAAATTATTATAGCGTTGATTAAATAACATAAAAAAGTGTAGTTAATTAAGAAACAAAAAAATAGTGAGATCCCAACATGTTCCCTAACCGCCAGCTATATTTGCTTCTTTGTTGATGGATTCAGTATTGGTGCTTTGTGTACCATAATGCTGAAAATATTTGATACATGATGACGAGTTTTTGGCGACAGGAATTGATTAACAAGTTAAAATTTAATATCAAATATATTTATTTTAATTAAAATAAAGTTAAAATTTAATTAATTAGTAAATTAGAATTTAGTATCAAATAAATTAGTTTGAGTTAGGATAAGACTGGAACTTTACTACTAAGAAATGTCATTGTATTAAAAATAAAATAAAATATTTTTTTAAATCTTTTCTTGTTCCATTTTTTTTTAACAGGTAGCTGTCTCACTTTCTCCAAGATTATATGTAATTAGTTTATTAAAAATAGTAAAATTGTTATTCGGTCAATGTAAAATTAATAAATTAACATATGTTGCAAAAATTCAGATGCAATTTATATTTTACTTTTTTAGGCCACAAACAAATGTGCTAAGATTCAATTATGCTGTGTGTGCAGTGGTTACTCCGCTTGAATACAAGTTGCCAAAATGTCAAACGGGTTAGAAAATAGAAAAGGGCAATAATGGAGAGGCTTTTTGTCACGATGCAATTTTGGGAACGTGATCTATGTTAGGATTGGACCGACTAATTCAAATAAGCCTAATGCAAATTGTAACACTACATCTTAAAGCATTCAAATCAAAGCATAAATCCAATCAATGTCAAAATCATTGAGGTGGTGATTGTAAATGCTTTTACTTCTACCTTCTTAGCTTTTCGGTCAGTAAAAATCAATTTTGGATGTTTATAAATTTATTTTTAACTTCTGATTATTTAACCTTAAGCAAATAAAAACAGAAATTTTAAAATTAAGGAAAGGGTATTTTTAGCTCTCATGGCATGATTGTAAACAAATAGAAATTATTAATAAATAAATTTTGACATTTTCATTCTCAAACTTTACATATTTTTTATTCCTAAATTATCTCTATTTTTTTTTCCTTTTCTCTAATTGCTCTCTGTTTGCATCTGCTAGTAGAATATCTCTGACTAACATCCATTGTTGGTCAACCATCATACCATCACCAGCGGCGTAGCCTGACAACATCAGTGAGTCATCGCCAATGACTAACATATAGTGGTTGCCTTCCTTTGATCCACCTAGTTGCTACCTTGCTCGGAGCTTCCACTATAGAAGGATTCCCCATTATAGGTAATCACAAGGTAGAAGTTTGGACTCACCACCGATCTTGCCAATCGTTACTGCCTTTGCTACCAATCTCACCACCCGTATGGTTAACTACCACCGGCATATCCATTTCTTTGGCACTACAAATTCCGCTCACTACAGGATTCACATCGAGACCAGCAATTTGAGTCCTACATTGAGACTTGCAATTGGGCCACTGAGCTTGCACTAATGGCAACGAGGATTTATGATTTGGTTAAGCAATTTGGCTCATTTGTCATCATCTCAAATAATGTTGGGCTGGAGAGGATCTTCTCTATCGGCAAAGGCAATAACATTGGGTTTAACAGTCTGCCCATCTAGGCAAGTGTCACGGACCAAACCTCGGGCCCGTGACCGGCACTAGGGTCCCCGACCCTAGTCAACTTCACAACAAATAATCATACACAACAAAACCAAACAAACTATAAGTAAACATCTGAAACTGTTCAAATACAACTCAAGATCCTGTCTGAGTAATAACTAGAGTACAAAACAGGTAACAAAAGAATATGCCTGCACATCCAACAAATCTGCAGAATACTGGTCTGACTTTGGCACGTTGCTCGAGAACAGTAACCTAGATCTGAAAAGTTTATAAAAAGTGAGTTGCGAAACTCAGTGAGTACAGATGATACCTAATCTATGCATATTAGGATATGTGACACACCACAAGTCCAAAGCCATACACACACACACATATATATATATACCCAATAAGCAATATCAGTATCAACACATACATACGTGGGAGTACAATGATCACTGAGACTCCAGCCTTGATCGGAGAAATCCTCTATCCCACGATCAGGCCCAACCCAATCACATACCACGCTCCTCAGGGCACCACGCCTACCAAGGGCACCATTAACATGCTCCCAGTCAAGAGGCATCCTCCATCTCCTAACTGGAGCAACACGCCCACTGAGGGCAATCATACCACACTCCCGGTCGAGAGGCATCCTCTATCTCACGACCGGAGCAAAATAGTCTTAGTACATCACTGACTCCCACATATCCAATTAACAAATATACGAACATAGATAGTCCATAAATCTCAGAGCAGTATCGCATACCAACATGTATAAGTCCAAAGCATATGCATGTACCATGTATCAAGACCAGCACAACGTACAACATAACTTACTGTTCAACAATAAAACACATAACACATATCCTGAGGTTCATGTAACAAAATACAGTTCGCAAATTCATGTAGTTATCATGCTAGGAAAATAGGTATGAAAACACATGCACAAAGAGGGTATCATCACTCACAGTGTGGGCTGAGTCAAAAGTAAGATCCTGAGTCATCTCGCTTGACTCAACGATCCAGGTGCTTCTCTATAGGTGAATCTGGAATCAAAACCACACAAAACCATCGCCAACACCATCATCGGCACGAGAAACAGGCTCAATAGCCCAAAATTGGACTCATATCCCATCCCCACACCTTGGTACGCATCCCAAGGTACCGTTACCCACCATTGAGATCCATGTGACTCACTAACACTCAACACTTTGGCTCAACAACCCTAAACAAAAGTGAACTAGCCTCCTCCACCCTCAAACTATAGTAAACCGACCTCCAAAACTCCAGAACCGACATAAATTGGTCTAAACTATCCCAAGCTCAACTAGATCAGCCACGAAACCTTCAAAATTGGATTTAAAAAATCCAAAAATCCTAGAAACTGACTTGGAGCGGCCAAAAAGGCCTTAAACCAGCCCTGAATTGAACCAAAAACCTTAATCCTAAGTACTGGCACACAAACCGAGCCCGGTTCACCTTGAACCGGACATCCAAAAATTACCAAACTTCATGGTTACCTAGGTCTCATTATGCTGAACCAAGAATGGGTTCAAACTCCCCAAGAACTGGTCTAAGTACTGATGAACTGGTCGTCCAAAGGGTATCACACTAAACCGGCCGGTTCACCTTGAACCGGCCACCCAAAAGTTTTTAAAACCATCTAGTCTGATAGCCCTCAACCCAATGGACCAGGAATCGGTCCACTTGCCCAGAAAACCGGCTGAAACAGCCTTAAACCAGCTGGTCAAATATTCGGTCAACCTTGGCCGGTACACCTTCCCCAAACACCCTAATCCCACTATTCCGGCTTATCTAATCCCTTACTATCCCCAAATCATCCTTATCCCAACCCATACTCTCCTCAGGATAGCATATCCCCAAATTCCACTGAGTCAACTTGAACGGGTTGACTTACCTCAACAACACAAGGCCGAGTTGACTTTCTGAGTTAACTCGGCCCAACTTGTTGGGCCCAACTGGCCTGGGCTAGCCCAAGCCCCCCTTTTTTTGTGTGGCCCGTGGCTAGGCTCACGGGCCTGTAGCCCAACAGGCCCAACTGGGCCTGTCCAGCCTAAGGCGAGGACCCGGACCCTTTTTGGGTCCCGTCCCTTCCGCCTGACAACCCGACGTTCCACCCGGTTGCAGGCCCCGCCCCCACAACCAGAAAAACTGGAAAAATCAAAAAATAAAGCAAGAAAACCAACTTACTTGGACCGATTGGCCACCTAAAGCCACTGAACCAGCCCCGGCGAACCTCACAACAACCTTTAATCAGAAGAAAAACTAGATTAATCGATCTAAAATTAGAAAATCAAGCCTCGGTCACGGACGAACTGCTAAATGGGAACAAGCTCGATTTCTCTCTCAATCTCCCTTGATTTCTTGCAATTGGAGAGGGCTTTGGTTCGTCCCTCTAAAATGCACACAAAGGTGCGAAAAAATCTTACCAAAATCATTACATGACACAGAAATCGGCGAGAACCATCGGTCGGTCACTGTTCATGTCAGATTTATACAAAATTGTAATTTAGTCCTTTAACTTTGTTTTTCCTCACAAACTGGTCCCTGAGATATTTTCAATTTGGCCCATAAAATTTTAATTCCCTCATTTTGGTCCTTAAACTATATAAATTAATAAATTTGGGTTATTACAGCCAGATAGCTTTTCAATATACTTCTTGAATGCTTGCAAGATGTTCTCAAACTTGACCAAATCTACGAGGGCTAAAGCTCTAGCAACCTATTACAATAAGTTTTTGGATTTCCCTAGCCAAATTGCATAGGTAGTGGTGGAGAAGCCATCAGATTAGACAACCACTAACATGAGTTAGATCTAGAAAGCAATATAGCCTAAAGATAGACCTTAATCCTACACAAGCTCACCCACAAGAACTCTGTGGATTCAAATGCTTTAAAAAGAAGGAACCCTTTGCAAAAATTAATTGAATTTGCTGAAGGACGAAGGGAAGAATAGTTCAATTGTTTCAGCTCTTCTCCTGTTAGAGAAAAAAATTAAGAATTTGTAATCAAATCAGATAAGGGACAAAATAGTCTTTTAGTTTTTTCTACCATCAATTTTCAAAAGTTATATTTCAAACACTATTTTTAATACTTTAATATTTTTTTAACATATTTTGCAACACACACTCCATTTTTGGTTATAATCAACTTCTACTCACTTTTGTCTAAAGTTCCAACTTCTAATTTTATAAAAACATTACAAACAAAACCTCAATATAAAATTCCCAAAACTAAATAGTCATAGCCGAAACAAGAATCTTACTTATAGGTATTGGAGTATAATTAGAGTCTAATTAGCAAATCTGATAAATCAAAACCTAATTACATGAAATCAGAAACAACTTTTCCAAAGGCCCGAAAGATCATAACACAACTTGGCTCTAAAATTTGAAAAATGTAAGTAAGGGTGAGTCATACAACATAATGAGAGATAAGTACATAAATTTAGTGTAAATTAAAGTAAAAGAATTTTTAACAACATTCTTACAATTTCAAACGTAAGTATAATGATGCTTAAACCAGAGGGTATAAATAAAAAAAATATTTTTCAAAAGATATTTCATCAAAATAATGTTTCAAATCATGTTCATGTACTAACATATATCTCAAATATAATGTACGGAGTCTTAACGAACACATATCTAAATTATGATGGGAGTCTTGGTCTAAAATTATAATAAAAATAGCTGCATACCTACATAATAGATCAACAACAATCCTGTTAGTTGAGTCTAGAATCATCCATGTTAGTCAAACATGCTAGGCCAACATTCCATACTAATTAGGTAATTCAAAACAATGTGCACCCAAATCAACAACCCTACAGCTAGCTATAATACCCTATCAAACTTTGTCACATAAAGGCATGTGTTATACATTCCAAAGTTTAGTTTCAATTTTGTTTGAAATACATAAACAAGTTTTATCATGAATATCATACTTACAAAATATATGTACAATTTCATAATCATATACTACAATTCAAAAAGGAAAGTTTCAAAGTTGATTGTTGAGTAATTTACCTAATCTCTAATTATTGGTGGATTTTCTAAAACATTTTTAAAAAACATGTGTTTCAAGTTTTCTTCATATTCAAGTTTTAGAAGTTATTTTAGAATGCATGACATGAGGTTGTGCATAAAAAAAATAACGAGAATTTAGAAAACTTAAAAACAAACATAAACATATATTATCACTCATTGAAAAGTCCAAACCAAACAATTTAGATCTGCAGTATTTCAGAATCAATGGTAGTGATGAGAAATTCTAAGGAAATTTAAAATTACAAAAACAGTATCAAGTTTTAAATTAGAACCCTAAGGTAGCTAATGATTTTAGCTATCTAAGAAAACTGCTAATTGGGTTCTTGTCATGACCTGGAAAGTTAGATCCGTGACTGGCGCGAGGGTTAGGATAATCTCAATCCTGCAAGCCTCAAACACTCAAAACTATAACATAACAAAGTGGAACTAAACTTAATACATTACCAAGTTTGATACAAACTTTCAAAAATCTAATAAACTTATTGACATCAACCATATATACTAAATCATGTCTTTACATCAGAAATTCTATCTATGATTACCAAACGAACTAGAAACAAATTATCACATTGGAACAGAAACAAAGTCTGTCTGCTATACTCGAAAACCAATTATCAAGATCGACAGACTCCTCTCTCTTAGCAGGATCGTTAGAAGCATAGAATCTGGGTCTGGAAAAAAATTAAGAGATAAGTTTAATGACTCAGTGAATAGTAACACATATTTACATGATATGGGACATATATCATATAGTTTTCATAATAAACAAACTTTTCAACTTATACAAGTTAAGGAGTTCGTAATAGAGAATTGAACAGAAACACATATAATAGAACGACAACCTCATAATCTGTCGGTATACATATAATAGAATGAAGACTGCCTAGTCAGTAGATAATCAATAAACAGGCCTACCACATGAGCTCCACGTGATAATCTAGCACCACCCTTACTATTTGGGGATACAGGCCAAGGTGCACTCAGTCTAACGCCTACTGTCATTAGGTACAGTGTTCTAACCATTCGATACTTCCTTAAAACATTTTTCAAAGTTTATTAGAAACAGTTTACAATTTTTTAAAGTGTTCAAACATAATAGTAATAAAAAATCAGTTTTACAAATTTTCAATGTTCAACATATCAGAGATCAGAATCAATAATTTAAGACACTTCTAAACAAATCAGAAAATTTCATATACATCAATTGTAAGCTTTTATAACATATTAAATTTCAATTTTGCAATAACTAAATTTATAAACAATTTATGTAAAACTCATCATTTAACAAATACAGAAAATAATGAAACATATAAATACATATTACTACTCATTAACATTGAAAAATCACAAAACTTGAGCTTCAACGCTTTTGCTTCACGAGAGTCAATCACTCAATTTAGAAATAATTAAAATTTTTATTTTAAAATATAATTCATCTTATAATTAACTTAAATTCAAATTCCCATCAAAACCTTACTATTCTCTGAGATTTTCGTATTCAAACTCGTATCGAGAATTCTTAAAGTCCCAAGCCGATCACATAATTTACATCCTAAGTATTAAATTCTCAAACCGAGCTCATAAACAATAAACTTGTTTAATTATCTTTTAAACCAATTATTAAAATGCTAAACCGGTCTTGAATCGTTCACTAGAAGGTTGAACCGACCACAACCAGTCAAATTATCATTGAATCGAACCTTAAACTCATTGAACCGGATATGAAACCCACCGAATTGGTGATAAAACCATTGAATCGGCTAAGAAACCTACTGAACCATTGACAAAACCTATTGAACCGATCTTAAACTTGCTAAACCAGTCATGAAATCTACTAAACCGGCCATAAAAGTTACTGAATCGGGCTTAAACCCACTGAATTAGGCTTAAACCCACTGAACTAGCCTTAATAAAGTTGAACTGGTGGCTTATTTATTTTTTTTCTTAACTTCTTTAACACGGAACTGGCCAGTTCACCCTTGAACCAACTGTGAACCAGGTAGATAATTTAATTATTTTCCTACACATACCTTTAATCGGCCAAGAACCGGTCAGAAACCCTTGAATTGGTCATTTTCTCTATTTTCTATTAACTTTTCTATTATTTAATTATTTTCTGATATGTGGATCCGAATCTTAGATCTGGTTCCTACTCCAAACCCAGAAACTCGTGGCCTAAATCCAATTCAGTTAACCGGGTCATGCGTGACCCAGATCAGCCATTTGAGTCATCATTTTGACCCGAAACTTGCAACCCACTCAATTAACTTTTTTCCAGAAAATTTAAACAAATTACTTGTAATTCCTTGAACTTGATCTTTCTATGAGGCTCGGATTGATGAATCGAAGACCACCAAGGGATTAAATCAACTTTTAATTAGCTTAATTTGCAAAATTAAGCTCGGAAAAGCTCAAATTGGTTGATGGATGCTTGAACCAAAAAGCTATGAAATTACTTGGCTTAAAAGCCACTTTTCCAAAAATTTATCGAGGGCTCTTGCTCGTTTTACTCGATCACACAGGGCTATAAAGAAATTTTAATTGAAACGCTTGAATTGATGGCAAATAAATCAAAGAATCGAATGCTTTGTACGTTACATGCGAATTTTCTAATTTTTTGTAATTAAGTCCTTGGAGTTTGGTCTTCCTTCAATTTGGTCTTTGGAAATCATTCTTAACTTCGTTTGGACCCTTAAAAATTCTGTTTAATTCAATTTAATCCTCTAAATTTCGAATTGAGTCCCTCAAATTCCCAATTCTCAATTACACCCTAAATTTTTAAATAACTTTAAAATTTTCCAAAATTGGGGTTTTAAAATCTTTCTCCCTTAAATAAATTTGGTCCCCGAATTTAACTATCAGAATACTAACAACTTTATATCTCAACCAAGTGGGGTACTTCGAACGCATTACTTCTTTAGTCTCCCAGGCCACTTTCTTTGTCGAGCGATTTCCCTATACTACCTTCACCGATGCTATCTCTTTAGTCTTCTTGTCGGTCAACAATAATTACAAATCTCTTTTTGTACAACAATTCAGCATCCAACTATATCTCTTATAATACTAAAACATGTGACAGATCAAGCAACTATTTCTAAAACATAGATACCTGGTGCATTGCAGAAACTTAGGTGGCACCGACTTAATCCAATATCTTGAATAGACCAATATATAGGAGACTAAGTATTCCTTTCTTTCCAAATCTCATGATACCTTTTAAGGATGAAACTCTTAGAAACATATGATAACCCATTACAAGTCAAGTTCTTGAAGGCACTAATTGACTTAAGATTTTAGCCTATTTTAAGCAGCTAATATCGGCTACCTAGTCAAATTTGCCTTATCCACTGTGTCTTGTACTAAGTCTAGTTCTAGAATCTTAGCTTTTCTTATTTTAGATTATCTTATCAGAGATTTACAACATCTTCTATATAATATCTCAAAGGGTTCTATCCCAATACTCGTCTAGTAAAAAACATCTGTGGTGAATGGGTACTTCAATTATCACTGAAATCTATAACTAAGTTTACATTAAAGTCCACAAATATCCTAAAGGCAAAATAGTTGTATCTTTCTATCATTTTCTTTAATCAAACATGACTTATTCTCATCTAACCTAGGCATGCTCCCTTACAAGGGTGGTCACAAAAGGTTTTCTTATCGAATCACGTCTCACGGTATAAAGATATACAAGTAAACCGATTCGAATTCACACAATAATCTACACATAAGAGTGAGTTGATCAAAGATCAAATAACACCCCTGCCTCAAATAACCCAATTGTGATTATACCTCTACTTAGGTCTCTTCCTCCATGTTGTTTATTCATTATGCGGCTCGTTACCTAGTCTTTATCTTACAACGCACATTGATTTTCCAAAAGTCTTTATCAAATTTAAACCTTGCACTTCCCAATGGATCAAACCTCACATCAGTTGTTAATCATTCACAAAGTGAGTACAATTATTTCCAAACTATAGATTCTCATTTAATCTTTTAACATTGTACTTATTTTTTTGGAATTATCTCTTTACACTGGATCAGTAACACTATCAACTCTCTAATCTTTTAGCTAAATGGTTAGACTGCCAACCAATTTTGTCTTTGAAAACTCCCAATCCTTACTTAATTTTGCTTTGAACAATTCATTGATAAAATTTATAATTACTCTAAGGGTCCCTCAAAATAACTCTCAAATCACTAAGCCTTTCTTAGTTTTCATGGAACCACAATTCACATCATCCCAAGTTTACCTCTAGCAGTCTATATAAGTAATTTCAAATTATCTCAAACTTCCAAAATAACTTTTGAATCTCTAAAATCCTCAAAGTTCAAGTCTATTGGACTAACACATGTCTTTAGATCTATTCCAAATCATTCACTCAAGGATAAAAATGATATTTTTTTCACATCAAGTGATCGTACAACCATTCTCAATTGATTGGTTATGAACATTCAATATACATTGTGTATAAAAATTTTTAAAAACTTATGAAAAAGAAAATACGAGTCGAGATATCCAATACATCTAAGATTCTACATTAGCACATGTCACTTACAGTCATGACCCAAACTTGGGCCCGTGAGCGGCACTAGGGTCCACCATCCTTAGTAAGCCTTACATCCACAACATATCAACAATACCAGTCACATCACAAAACATAATTCAAACTCATCATACATAAACCAAAATCCTATCTGAGAAAATAAAGGAGCAACTAGAGTACAAACAATAACGAAATGGAACATGCCCATACATGTATCAAGTCGGCAGGAAATCGATTATGGCACCAAATTCTGGCTAGAAAACTAATAGTCACCCTGATCTAGAAGGATAATAAAGCATGAGTCATTAACTCGGTAAATACAAATGATGCCTATTCTAGTCATGCTGAGATATGCATCGCATTGTATACCAAAACATATATACACATACATAGTAGGTAGCATGAGTACATCAAACATATATGTGGGAGTATCATCATATACAATTATCATATCATCACACTTGACTCATAGCACTCACCACTAGACACAACAGATTACCATCCTTTAGTCAAGCCGCTAACGTCCCAATCTCATCACAATAGTGCACATCATGTTCGAGGCCCTACAGCCTCATACTAGACTCAAGGCACTCACCATTGGATGTTATGGATCACGGTTCTCCAATAGAGCCCCTACCATTCTAGTCACATCACACGATATAGCTCCCCAAATATTTAACAGAAAACATTTTGCATAAACACATATATAGTTCATATATCAACATATGGATGCCAAAACATGTGATATCAAGGTTCATTGTAAATTTCAAAACACATCAACACATATCCCAAGAATTTCGCATACAACCAAAATATTGTATGCATCAAAACTAGTATCCATGTCATAAATCACAGTTAAAAAAACACAATATAGAAAGGGTATCACCACTCACAGATCAAAACCAAGTCAAAACCCAAGTTTTCTGCCATGACTCAATGATCACCTCGTGTCTTTGTCGGCGTATCTATAACCATAACAGCACACAATCAAAATTCACACTCAAACCGACACAAGAAAGGACTTGGCTGCCCAAAATCAAGCTCTAAATCCACTCTAGGACCTTTACACACATGCAAAGACTCATTTCCCAATACCCAGAACCAACACAATTCAAGAACGTACATTTGTTTCTTTGAAAAACCCTTAAATTATGCTGGATTGGTCTCTAAACCCCTTGAACTGGCTTGAAGCAGCCTCAATCTCCCTTAAACCAGCTTGCACCGGCTATGAACACCTAAAAACTAAACTGAAGTGGCTTAAAATATCCAAAAACCAAATCGAACCAGCCTTAAATACCTAAGAACTGAATTAAGCCAGCTTTAAAACCCTTAAACCAAGCCAAACCAAGCCATTTATACACAAAATTGGCTTAAATAGCACTGAACCAGCTGGTTTTTGATGAACAAAACCCCCTAAAGGTGCAAACTGGCCTTACCTTCTCAGAACCAATCTAAGCTTCAACTGAACCAGCCCTTGAACTATTTCTATCCTTAATCAATAACCCTAGATACCTTATCCTAGCTTTGGTTATTCTATTCTAATTTTATTATATTCTGTCCTTAGGATAGCATGTCTCAGATTAGACTACCAAATTGACTCGTTGAGTCAACTCACTGAGTTAGCTCACCTAACTCAGCCCAACCCTTCTTTACTTGGGCTGGCCCAACTGCTGCAGCCCAAGCCCATTAACTTATCCCAACATCCCGAGCCCTAGCTTAATAGCCAGCCTAGCCCACTTTGCCCAACCCAAGTCCATTTGGTCTAGCCCAATTGGGCCGGCCCGCCCCAGGCCTAACCAGGCCTAGGCCCAACCCAGCCTAGCCTAGCTGATTCGACTCGGTGAGTCGAGTTAACTCGATCGGGTCAACTCAGTATAGACCTGGATGCCATGCGAGTCTGTTTTCTTTGCCTGGTAACTCAATTCCCCAACCCGAATCTTTACAACAACTTGAAACCAAAAACCTGAGAAATATCAAAATCCAAAGACATACTTGGATCTATTGGTGACCAAAAGTTGTAGATCTAGACCAAACGAACCGATCTACAAGCATTAATCAAAATGAAATTAATTGAATCTACTTGTAAAATGTAGAAATTCAGTTTCAATTATGCACAGACTAGTCGACCAAAAATTGAAGCAATTCTCTCAAATTTTCACTTGAAACCTTAAATTGGTTAAGGGCAATCCTTTCTTGGCTTGTGTTGCACACTAGAGCCAACGTTTAAGCAAAAAAATTGGCTACCATGATCACGGTATGGCTTGCATAGTGTTCAGTTGTCACGCCCCAAAACCCCGGACCTATGACTAGCACTAGGGTGCACTGGCCCTAGTAAGTCTTAACAAACTAGTCAAACTCTGAAAATACAAAACATACATCAACCAAGTGTAACAATACAACAACTAAAACTGCACGAGATCCTGTCTGAGAGTACAAAAAAGCTACTCTAGAATATAATAAAGAACAGATACCAAAAAGAAGTACCCGTACATTTATCAAATCCGTAGTCACCAACTGCCACTTTGGCACGCTAGTCGAGATGAGGACAACAACCCAAATCTAGAAAGTTTAAAACTATGAGTCGCAAAACTCAGTAAGTATAGATGATAACTAATCTATGCATGTTGGGATATATATCACGCCACAAGTATAAAACCATACATACACATATATACAGTGAGCAGTAATCAAAGTACATATGCGAGGGATCAAGGTACCGATCATCACATCACATCACTGGGCCAGTTTACTTCCCACATGCTACAACAGTACACCGTCCGCCGGATGAGCCCTTAGCCACACAACTCATCTCATCGTTGGGCCAAGGTACTCCCCGCACGCTATGGCTCACCATCCGTTGGTTGAGCCTGCCATCCCATATCCAATCCTCATATCACATCACTAGGCCAGTGTACTTCCCACACATACGGTAGTACACCATCCGCTAGATGAGCCATTAGCCACACAACTCATCTCATCGCCGGGCCAAGGTACTCTCTACACGCTACGACCCACCATCCGTTGGCTGAGCCTGCCATCCCAAACACATCACATTATGAGACCCCTATCTCATCTTCTGATGATCGGAGGAATCCACCATCTCGACGATCGGAGGAATCAAAATAGTGCACATCACATCCGCGGCCTCTGCCGCTCGCGGCCCTTACTGCCTCACAAGGGACTCAGGCTAACTTACCACTGGATACTATGGATCACCGTACTCCAACCGAGCTCTTTCTGTCCCCAAATCACATTACACGATACCATCCTCACATGTAAGTCAAAAACAGGTATGCATATGTATATACAGTTCACATCTCAAAAACCAGTATCACATACTAACATAACCCACTGACAGTTTACAAAACACATAACACATATCCCGATTATAAACGTATAATCAAAATATAGTTTCCAAATCACATAATCATTATGTTAGAAAATCACAGTATGAAAACACAGGCATAGAAAGGGTATCATCATTCACAGTACAAGGCCTAAACAAAAAGAAACTCCCGATCACCCTTACCCGACTTATTGACCTGGATGTACCTCTACCGGTGTATTTGTAACCCAAAATACACAAAACTATCCCCATCACCAAGACTAGCATAAGAAACGAGCTCAACAGCCCAAAACCGGCTCAACTCCTAACCTGACACCATGGCACACATCTCAAGGCACCATTATCCCACACTAAAATCCACATGACTCATGAACACTCAGCAATTCTACTCAACAACCCTTGAACAAAAGTGAATCAGCCTCCTCAACTCTCAAACCATAGTGAACCGGCCTCCAAAACTCCTGAACTGATATAAACTATTCTAAACTACCTCAAGCTCAACTAGATTGGCCATAAAACCCTCAAAATCAAATTTAGAAGGCCCAAAAACTCTAGGAACCGGCCTGAACTAGTTAGAAAACCCTTGAACCGGCCTTGAACCAGGCCAAAAACCCTAATCCTAAGCACTGGTACATTGAATTGAGTCCGGTTCACCTTGAATCGAACACCCAAAAATTACCAAACCACAAGGTTAACTAGATTTCATTATGCTGAACGAGGAACCAGCTTAACTTCCTCAAGAACTGGCTTAAAAATTGGTGAACCGGTTACCTGACAAATATTTCACTAAACTGGTCGGTTCACCTCGAACCAACCATCCAAAAATTCCCAAACCCACTTGGTCTGATAGCTCTCATCCCCCTAGACCAGGAACCAGTCCACTTGCCCAGAAAACCGACCAAAAAATCCTTGAATTGGCCGGTCAAACATTCGCTCAACCATAAGCCTAGCCGCGGGCCACACAAAAAAAAGGGGGGCTTGGGCCGCGAGCTGGCTTAGGCCGACTAGGCCCAACGAGTTGGGCTGAGTTGACTCGGAGAGTCAACTCAGCCTTCTGTTGTTGAGACGAGTCAACCTGTCTAGGTTGACTCAGTGGGATTTGGGGATATGCTATCCCGAGGATAATATGGGTTAGGATAAGGATGATTTGGGGATAGCAAGGGATTAAATAAACCAGAATAGTGGGATTAGGGTGTTTGGGGAAGGTGAACTGTCCAGGGTTGATTGAATGTTTGACCGATCGGTTCAAGGCTGTTTCGGCCAGTTTTCTAGGCAAGTGGACTGGTTTCTAGTCTAGGGGGATGAAGGCTATCAGACCAAGTGGGTTTGGAAATTTTGGATGGTCAGTTCAAGGTGGATCGGCTAGTTTAGTGAAATATTTGTCAGGTGACCGGTTCACCGATTTTTAGGCCGGTTCTTGAGGAAGTTAAACCGGTTCCTAGTTCAACATGATGAAATCTAGCTAGACTTATGGTTTGGTGATTTTTGGGTGTCCGGTTCAAGGTGAATTGAGCTCGGTTCAGTGTACTAGTGCTTAGAATTAGGGTTTTTGGCCGGTTTAGGGTCGGTTCAAGGGTTTTCTAACTAGTTCAAGCAAGTTCCAAGGACTTTTAGGCCTTATCAATCCGATTTTGAGGGTTTTGTGGCCAATCTAGTTGAGCTTGAGGTAGTTTAGACTAGTTTATGTTAGTTTGAGAGTTTTAGAGGCTGGTTGACTATGGTTTGAAGGTTGAGGAGGCTGGTTCACTTTTGTTCGAGGGTTATTGAGTAGAATTGCTGAGTGTTCACAAGTCGTGTGGATTCAGGTGTGGGGTAGTGGTGCCTCGAGATGCATGCCATGGTGTCAAATTGGGAGTTGAGCAAGTTTTGGGTTGTTGAGCTCGTTTCTTGTGTTGGTCTTGGTAATGGTGACGATTTTGTGTATTTTTTGTTACAGATACATCGGTGGAGGCATGTCCAAGTCAGTGAGTTAGGTTAGGGTGATCGGGAGTTCCTTTTTATTCAGCTCTTGTACTGTGAGTGATGATGCCCTCTCATGCTGTGGTTTTCTAACATGATAATTATGTGGTTTGGAAACTATATTTTGATTATATGTTATACTCGAGATGTGTTATGTATTTTATGAACTGTCAGTGAGCTATGTTAGTTTGTGATACTGATTTTTGGGATGTGAACTGTATATGTGTATGTATACCCGTTTTTGACTTACATGTGAGGATGGTATCGTGTGATGTGATTTGGGGATGGAAGAAGCTCGGCTGGAGTACGATGATCTGTAGCATCCAGTGTTGAGTTGGCCTGAGTCCCTTGTGAGGCGGTAGGGGCCATGGGCGGTAGAGGCCGTGGATGTGATGTGCACTATTTTGATTCCTCCGATCATGGAGATGGTGGATTTCTCTGATCATGAGAAGACGAGAAAGGGGTCTCGTGATGTGATGTGTCTGGGATGGCAAGCTCAGCCAACGGATGGTGGGCCATAGCGTGCGGAGAATACTTTGGCCCGGCGATGAGATGAGTTGTGTGGCTAAGGGCTGATCCGGCAGATTGTGTACTACAGTAGCATGTGGGGAGTACACTAGCCCAGTGATATGATATAAGGATTGGATATGGGATGGCAGGCCCAGCCAATTGACGATGGGCCATAGTGTGTAGGGAGTACCCTAACCCGGCGATGAGATGAGCTGTGTAGCTAAGGGCTCATCTGATGAACGGTGTACTACTGTAGCATGTGGGGAGTACACTAGCTTGGTGATGTGATGTGATGATCGGTTACTTTGATACCTCACGTATGTATTTTGATTACTACTCACTGTATATATGTGTATGTATGGTTTTATACTTGTGATGTGATACATATCCCAACATGCATAGATTAGCTATCATCTGTACTCACTGAATTTCGCGACTCATAGTTTTAAACTTTCTAGAGTTGGGTTGTTGTCCTCACCTCGACTGGTGCGCCAGAGTGGGAGTTGGCGATTGTGGATTTGATGAATGTACGAGCACTTCTTTTTGGTATTTATTCTTGAATGTATTCTAGAGTAGCTTCCTTGCACTCTTAGACAAGATTCCATGGGATTTTAGTTATTGTATTGTTACACTTAGTTCATGTATGTTTTGTATCTTCGGAGTTTGATTGGTTTGTTGAGACTTACTAGCGTCGGTGGACCCTAGTGCCGGTCATAGGCCCGGGGTTTGGGGTATGACATAGTGGTATCAGAGCTATAGGTTATTCTAAGGGTTACAAGGGAGCAGGTTTCTTTGGTAATGCTTTTATTATGAGGGTGAGGGCCCCACTTTCATAATGGAAGAACTGTTGAAGACCTTTTAGGGTGTGTTTGGCATTAGCTTTTCAATTCTTCTATGCCCGATTCCTTTGATATCTTTCTGATCCTCGTATTTTGTGTATAGATTGATTCGTTGATAGATGTACCTCTGACGATGGGCGAGGTGCCCACTAATTATCGAGAGATCCCATGGGCGAGTTAGCCCTAGGTAGGCCTGAGGGTCGACTATGAGACACGATTTGATTGTGCTTGCTGATGTAGCGATTAGAGTGATAGAAGACATTTGAGAGTTGTAGAAGACGGTGACAGACCTCGCCGGGAGTAGTGCCGGGGGGAGTAGACAGTTGGCGTTGTTCGAGGGACAGCCAAGTGCTACTACTGCTCCGGAGGGGGCAATGCTAGGGTCGCCAGTCTTGGCTGGTATACCGGTAGCCGTTCCTACTGTTACAGTGACGACAGCCCTAGTACAGCGGCGGATCCGGAGGAGGGCTAGGATGAGGGGATTATTCAGAGGGAGTTTCAGCTCGAGGAGGGGATTATTGTCTCGCGATCACCAACGTTCTAGATATGGAGGTTCTTCGAGCAGACAATCTGTGAGTTGTTTTAGATGCGGCCAGTAGGGCCATGTGATCCAGGATTGCCCGCTTTCTTGGGGGTTACCTGAGCGACAGGAGCATGTTTTAGATGTGGGTAGCTGTGCCATGTGATTAGGAATTGCCCGCTTTTTCTAAGAGGCTGCCCTAGCTATTAGAGCGTGTTTAAGGTGTGGCCAGCTGGGTCACAGGGATAGAGACTGTTCGGCTTCTTGGGAGGCAATATGGGCGATGGGGTTTTGTTTTCAATGCGGCCGATAGGGACACGTAGCTCGGGACTGTCCCATTTCGGTAGAGACTGTTTTGACTGTAGGCAATGTACCACTGACTCAAGAACAAACTGGCGTGGATTTGTCTGGTGCCCGAGGTCGAGGGGCTGGAGGTGGAAGTCAAGGTAGAGACCAGGCACGAGTATATGCACTGACTCGTCAGGACGCTCAGGTGTCGAACGTGGTGATTCTAGGTATGATTACAGTATATTCCTTAGAAGCTTATGCATTGTTTGATTTCGGTTCTATCTATTTCTATATTTCAAAATTCGAGGACGAATTTCTTTTAAGGGGGGGAAGAATGTTATGACCCAAATTTAAGTTTTATATAGTTTAGGGAGCATAGTGTCAAGATTGAAACTTAAGGGGGCCGAATTGAAAATATCGTGGGGACTAAATTGTAAAGAAGCAAAGTTGAGGGATTGGAGTTGAAATTTTCAGAAGATTTGTTAGGAACAGTGGCCGAATATTGTTCCTTATCGATTTAGCCACGTTATGCCATGATTTTGATCGGCTTTTAGCACGTTTGTGTGTGTATTTGAGGGATCGACCAAACCCCTCAATCAATTGGAGTTTTTGAGCGAGGGAAAGTGACAATTTTTTGAGTTTTTGGTTGGCGGAGGGCACAGAGGACCGAACGGCTTCTCTTGGCTTTTGGGAGCTTGTTGGTGGCTTTTTCTTCACATTAAGGTTAGCTTGAAGCTCGCCTGGTACAGATCTTGGTTTCAGGGGTGTCAATTGATCCAGGTAAGCTAGTTTTCTTGTTTTTGTTTTTCTTGATTTTTCTGGTTTTTTCGACTGCAGGTGTCGGGCCTGCAACTAGGTTGAACGTCCGGGTTGTTGGGCGGAAGGGACAGGACCTAGAAAGGGTCCGGGTCCCCACTTTGGGCTGGACAAGCCTGGTTGGCCTTGTTGGTCTACAAGCCCACGGGCCTAGCCACGGGCCACACAAAAAAAGGGGGGCCTGGGCCACAAGTTGGCCCAGGCCGATTAGGCTTAACGAGTTGGGCCGAGTTAACTCAGAGAGTCAACTCAGCCTTGTGTTGTTGAGGCGAGTCAACCCGTCTGGGTTAACTCAATGGGATTTGGGGATATGCTATCTCGAGGATAGTATGGATTGGGATAAGGATGATTTAGGGATAGCAGGGGATTAGATAAACCAGAATAGTGGGATTAGGGTGTTTAGGGAAGGTGAACTGGCCAGGGCCTCGACGTTCAACCTGGTTGCAGGCCCGACACCTGCAATCGGAAAAACCAGAAAAATCAAGAAAAAAAACAAGAAAACTAGCTTACCTGGACCGATTGACACCCCTGAAACCAAGATCTACACCAGGCGAGCTTCAAGCTAACCTTAATCTAAAGAAAAAGCCACCAACAAGCTCCCAAAAGCCAGGAGAAGCCGTTCGGTCCTCCGTGCCCTCCGCCAGCCAAAAACTCAAAAAATTCTCACTCTCCCTCGCTAAAAAACTCCAATTGATTGAGGGGTTTGGTTGACCCCTCAAATACACGCACAAACGTGCTAAAAGCCGATCAGAATCATGGCACGACGTGGCTGAATCGACAAGGAATAGTATTCGAGCACTGTTCCTGACAAATCTTCTGAAAATTTCAACTTCAGTCCCTCAACTTTGCTTCTTTACAATTTAGTTCCCAAGATATTTTCAATTTGGCCCCCTTAAGTTTCAATCTTTACACTATGCTCCCTAAACTATATAAAACTTAAATTTGGGTCATAACATTAGTCCACTGTTGGACTGAACTTGCAGGTTTTATCAAGATCTAGTCCCTTAAACTTTGATTTCTTTTAATCTCAACCCTAGCTGTTTAGATTTAGTCCTTGCCTCTTTTATTTCCTTCAATTTAGCCCTATGATAGTTTCAATTTAATCCTAAACTTTCTAATTTCTCAAATTAGCCCCTAGTCTTATAATTTCTTCAATTTCACAATTTCAAAATTATGATTTGACCCCAACTTCTTTTAATTTAAGTAATTAAGCCCCTAACCCAATTAATTTATCAAAAATTTTAATAATTTGGGTTGTTACACTTACACTTAGTTCTTTTTTTTTTCAGTGGAGTGACAATCACCCTTGATATCTGTGTCCTTGAGGGGCATAAATGAACGATTATACACTTGATTATTTGCTAACAATGGATATGTCTGAACCATGCTTCAAAAGTTTCTTATTAACATATCTTCCTCACATATAAAACAACTCGTTTTGAATCTCTATTGGAATTAGCTATGAAGTAAAATCAGCTAGGCTACCTTTAAGTGTCATTGTAGCATAAACAATGTAGGATAAGAATGGTTTGACAACCATCATCACATTTTATAAGCAATAATAAAATTAAGTTCAGAAAATATAACACCTTAGGTAAATCTCACGTCGACAAAACATGGGAGATGTACTAGGTTTACAAGTATACATGCCTCAGTATCTGGTAGATGTGTTTTAAGATCGTGAGGGTCTTGACCCAAAGCGGACAATATTTCTTAGTAGACTGGGTTGTTACAGAATGGTATCAAAGTTACTCTACGTACAACCTTAAACAATGATGGGGCAAACCTCAGTGAGAACACTGAGTCCCAAAAGTGGTGTATGCAACACCTTAGACAAATCCCACATTAACAAAACATGGGAGAGATACTGTGCTTATAAGTGTAAATGCCTCAGTATCTGGTAGATGTGTTTTAAAACTGTGAGAGTTTTGGTTTAAAGCAGAAAATATTTACTAGTAGACTAGGCTGTTATAGAAAATAAGACTAGACTCAAAGTCATAATATAATCCATTCAAATAGTAATAGATTCAGAGGTACAAGGTCTACATAAGTAGAAAGAAAAGAGGCATTATAATACAACATTTTCAAGTACACAAAAGTGAATTGGGCTTTTCCTTTTTCATAATAAGCATCTTTTGGTCCATTCCTTAACATTCTAAGAATTTAATCTACTACTTCCTTATGTATATTTTTCTCTGGTTAACTAATTGGTTCATCTTTCTGTATCATTATTTCTCCATAGTTCTTATCAATACAGAATTCTTTATGTTTGCATTTGCAGTCCATGTAGTTTGTCTGCTCTCAATTTGCAAGTGAGCCTACACTAGCCCACGTTCAGAAACCAAATCTTTTTCATCCTTAATAGCTCAAATAAATTTATTTGCGACACATGCCTAAAACGATGAACATAACTACATGCTTTCATTGTATTCTTATGTCCAATATGCAACCTAATTAGATTATAATAATAATAATTTTATTTCATTCTATAGATTCTCTTGGATGCAATTTGTCAACCACTATGAGTGCAAAAGACTAGACTTAATAGAAGAATTTGAAACTATTGAGACAGTGAAGATGAGAACTATAAAATTTGAACAACTCATAAGAATTAATGTGAAATTCAAATTTGATAACCTGCAAATCTAAATAGAATACAAGATAAATCGCACAAAAAAGGGTTGAAGTATTTGTGAAATCAAACATCAAAGACAATACCAAACTAGGATGCTCGGATGAACATTACGCAAACGGATGAATAGACCATACCAGACCTAGAGCTCAAATGATACCTTTCAATCGAGACGAGCGAGATGACGAGGTCCAGTGTTGAAGTGTTGAATTGAGGGTTGACCAACTCAAAACGCAATCAAAGAGGAAGAAGCAAACATTGAAGCCCACGAGAGAAGAAGAAGTCGATGGTTTGTTGTCATGTTAGGAGCAAGAAGTCAAAGTGCGGAGAGTAAGCAAAGAGCTGAAGTGGAGGAGTGAGAGCATCGACTGAGTGTAAAGAGAACCAAATAAAATCATGAAAAGAAAAAATATTAAAATTTAGCATTTGCTAGACAATTAGCTAGAGACTAACCTTAGCTAAATTTAAAAAATTCCCTAAAAAATTTACAATCAAAATTTAACTACAGACAATTTTTATCTAATTTCTGACTATATTGTGACTATTGTTTCGATTGAAAAACTTTGCTTTGAAATAGACATTTTTAACTAAATTTGTAGTTAAATAAGTATATTAGTTACAAATTTGGAAGAATTTTTTAATTTAGCTAAATGAACATATTAGCTAAATTCGTGACTAATATAAAATAATGACTAAAATAAATTATAAGTTGAGAAATAAAATATAATGATATTGAGATAACACAATTTAAAAATATATAAAATCGTAGAGTAGAAATGGAAAAAACAGAATACCATTAAATTATACCTGGGTTGTTACAGTTTAAAACTTCACGAGATGGATCATGCCAAAATGTATTACAAAATTTTAAGTAAGCATGAAGAGAGAGCACAGAAAGTTGAGAGAAGAAATATAGAGACCAAAAGTCTTTTGCTTCTTCATGTTCTTCCACAAATAGATTATCTTGTTTATAGGATTATAAGTTGACCTTTGAGTTACATAAGATAAGAAAGTGGTAAATATATCCATACATACGTAACGAGAAGATGACTTTATGAATTCTTGAATTAATATGGATATCCCCTAAAACTTTTATTATTTATAATATTTGATAATTTTTTTTATAATACATCTTATTTATATATTGAAATAAAAAATTTTTAAAAAATATTTCCTGGATTTTTAAATTTTAATGTTTTTAATACAAAACCAAATATTTAATCTAAAAATTTTAAAAAACTAACATCTTATTTCTTTTGAATTTTATATAAATATATAATTTATATAAAATATTTATATTTTACTTTTATAGAATATATTTATATATTATATATTATAATATATGTAAATATAGAACTTATATTAAAAATTTTAAATTAATTTCATCTCATGCCAATTGATTAAAATTAATATAAAATATTATGTTTAACACTGAATTAAAGTTGAAATATCATACATCTAAATTAAAGTTAAAAGGTTGATTGATATTGGACTTTTGCCTTTGTGCTGAGATGAGCCAATAGAAGAAATTTTTGAAAGCATGAAATTGTTTCTACAAGATTTTATTTGCTTACTCTTTTTGCCCTTGATTCTTGGGAGTTCTACCAAACATAGCACTGGTGGTTTAACTAATAAATAAATAAAGAATTAAACTAAAAGTAAATAAATAAGTATATACAAACAAAAGTTACATAATTTTTTACGTAAATAGATTTAAAAAAATTAACTTTTTCTGTATAAAACAATCTTGACTTTTGACTTTTTAACTTTTGTGAGACATTTTATTTGGATAACGGTCTTGTCTACTGACTTCCTAAGAGTTGTGAGATATTTACTTTGGCAGCGCTTAATAAAGCAAACTCAGGTTGTCCTGTCCCATCAGCACAAACTAACAAATTTGTTTGATATATGTAGATTTTACAAAAATTATATCATTAAAATTTTTGAAATAATTGGCATTTTAAAATTTTAGATATTATAAGATTTATCACCCTTGATTTAGGATTTTTTAAACTTTAAATTGATATATTTTGGATTTAATTCTTAATTTCTTTTTATTTTTAACTAAGGAAAAAATATTAAACTTATAATTTTGGAACCATTTTTTTCGTAAAAATTACTATATTTTAAAATTTGTCATCTCAAACAGCCTAACGTCACTCCCTCAACTTGCGATGACAAATTTACCCCCCCATCCCAAACGGGGCTGCTCCCGCCCGAATTTGAGAATTATCCGGCCCGACCTTGATCCATCTATAAGAGGATGGATTTAAGACAGGCTTAACCCGCTCGAATCCATCTAAGAGAGAGAGAGAAGCCCAAGCAACTTGTACTAAATTAAAAACTTATACAATTTGGGAGAAAAAATGGAAATAAAATAAATGAATAAAGATTCTTGGGCGTTTCCTTTCCTTTTTTCCCTCAAACCCTTGATCCAAATACAACAAGATGATATCTTTTTTTCAGAAAAAGAGGAAATGGAAATAATAGGATTTAGAAAATTCTTTGGTTTAAATAATAATACTTATAACATTTCATACTCATTTATGTGGAATTAATTTTAGTATTTAAAAATTTTAATGACTAATTTGTGTTAAGAATTAAGATAAATCGTATCAAATTTATATTAAGAATTTATATATTTTTTTCATTTAATTTCAGGCCTAAAGCAAATAAAATATATCGCACTTGGATAAGCCCACCAAGGCGACCAATGGGCCTGGCCGTGGTTGGCATCTAAGTCCACTGGTTTTCAGGGGAGATGCGAAGCTATGCTCGCAGCTGCATAGTCTCGATGCAACCCCAGCCGTTGCTGCGCTTCGGATTCAGAGCTTCGTTGCCTGCACTGAGCATGCTATCGTCTTCGACCATAAACCCTAGCTCCAATCTTAATCTCAGATCCACCTCTCTCACTCCTCCCAAAACCTTCAAGCTCCCTCTCTTCGCGAACCCTACCATCTCTTGGTCCGATTCTCACTTCTTTCCTCGAACCAGCGGCATGGTTCTTTCAAAATGCTTCGGTGCAACGACTAGTCCCCTCGCTGTCCCGAGGGCGAAAGAGTTGGGAAATGCGGAGGGCGAGTCGAGTCCGGAGTCGCTTGTGGTGGTCTCCTTCTACAAATTTGCCGATTTCCCCGACCACGCCGACTTGCAAAAGCCATTGAAGGACCTCTGCGAGCAGCTGGTAATCTACTTCGCTGTGTTATCTTGTATGTTAATGATTCAAAGTTAAGTGAACAAGTTGCCAGAATTCTACTCGGTTGCTCGTCATTAATTGTAAAGTTTCCAGTGTAATTTCGGGTCAGTTGAAAGTCATGTTAGGCATCAGCTGCACGTAGCCTTTTAAAGCTATATACCGTCTAAGTGAAAGTAACTTATACCTATGAATGGACGTAATTGGTGTCAATCAAAGTGAATCTCGTTTTTAATCTGCTAAGCACCTGTTAAGAAAGGTATGGATCATGGAAATTTTTTGGCTAGAGGTGATGCACTACCAGTCAGTGGATTACAATGGGCATTCCATAGAACATGGCGGACCGCTTGGTTTGCTTTTCTTTTTTGTATATATTGATTGAGCATGAAGCATTGTGGATTTTTTAGAGGCGTTCGCAGAGGAATTATCCCAGACACCACGGGTTAATGATTCAATATTACAATCATTTTAGTGTGGTGAGTCATTCACTGAAGGGAGCTGTGCAAGAGTGGTTCAGCTACTCTATGGGAAGAGTACTTCTGGCAGGCTGCATGGTTTGCACAACTCTAATCAAAGCTTACATTGTCCTTATGCATGAGCTAGAACTAGTTGAAGGTACTAGAGTTGGAGTGTGAAATGTCTCTGGCATAGTAATCTTTAGGAGGTCTTCAGGGCAGGCTTGATTCACAATTCAGTCTTGTCTTACCAAGTCGCTGGCCTCCAGATGCTTGGGGATCTGAGAATGGGCCTCTGTGAGTATTGTTCTCCCTGTGAAGGCCTCATGTTTGCTATATTCTCATGGGAAGTACAGTCTTATTGTGTTTTTAATTTTATTTTCTTGTATCTGTAAATCATTCATCATCCGCAATAGCTATGATTGAGCTGTATTATATTTCATTTTTCTGTCTTTGTGTTTCAATTTCTTCTTGATATTTACCTTTTAGATTTTCTCTTGCATGTTCCTGCCTCACCAATCTGATTATGTTCAGCGTGTTTCAGGTGGTATAATTCTTGCTCCAGAAGGAATCAATGGCAGCATATGTGGAACTCGTGACTCAGTGGAAAAAGTTCTTGAGTTTATTCAGACAGACAAATGCCTGAAGGGCCTCAGACAAGTGGAGTCACCTGTAAGCCCTGAGGAAGAGGCTATCCATCACGGACACAGCAGCAGTTCTCCTCTTGCAGCTGGAGAAGATGCACCTTTCCGATGGGATCATGTGAGGGTTAAGTTGAAGAAAGAGGTATAGTTTATAACTTTGTTAAAACACTAAGGCATAGGGACAAAGGAGTTGGTTCCCTATTTGGATTGTCATCATTCCTCACAAATTTGTGGTTACTTTTCTCACATACCTCTTATGTTGTTTACATCTCATTCGAGCAGATTGTTTCCCTAGGCATGCCTACTGTATCACCTATTGAAAGAGTTGGAAAGTATGTAAACCCAAAGGATTGGAATAAATTGATAAGTGATCCAGATACGGTAAGTTACTGAACACTGATTCCTCTTTGGTTATCCTTTGAATCTAAATTTTTCTTCTGTATAGAATATGTAACTACTTGCTTCTTCTTGAAAGGCGTTCTTTTTTATCATAACAAATGGCCTAAGTCAGCTTGAAAGGAAGCATGTTTCTTTTGGAGAAGTTGACTTAAATTTCTTGGAAGGCTAAAACCTCTTAAGTAGGTATTAGGGTTAAATTGATTTTGAGTTTCTGGTTAATCTTGCTCTCTGTGAAGACCTAAAAAAAGCAGGGCATGGGAATTGCTTATTTTTCACCGGGAAAGAACCAAGAATGTTAAATTTTTCTGCAGTTATAGGAATGACCATTGTTTTATGCTTGTTTTCTGGAAAGGATCTTTTTCCTCTGCATTAAGATACATTGAAAGTTGTCAGACGTACCTTTTATGTCACGAAAAAAACTGTTTATTGACTTATGCCCTACTTAGGTGGTCATTGATGTCCGAAATGACTATGAAACTAGAATTGGGCGATTTAAAGGAGCAGTTAACCCATGCACCTCAGTATTTAGGGAGTTCCCTTCCTGGGTTGATCATGAATTCCGACTTAATGAGTCAGATGCCAAGTTGGATTCCAGTGATTCAGATGGAAACCAGCAGCATCATGTGGAGAATGAAGGACAGAAAATGCCTCCTCGGATTGCAATGTATTGCACTGGTGGGATTCGGTGTGAGAAAGCTTCAAGTTTTCTCCTAAGCAAAGGTTTCAAGGAGGTAAAGTATCTTTATATCATTTGATGCTACATGATTGATGAAATCAAAACCTTGAAAATATTGTTAAGTGGATTGTGGCTGTAGTTGCCCCAAGAGAAAGATTTGATAGGTTTCTTGAAATTGTTTCAGGAACAATTTTGGACAAGCTTTGAATGGTCTTGGATTTTAGCAGCAGTAATTCTCCACCCACTTTCTGAGATGTATAGGAGACCATAATTTATAGCCCCCCTAAAATTTTTGAATTATAGAAATTAAAAGAGATATATCTGAAAAAGCATTTCTTATGGAACAATATTTTGTTCACTAGCTATTTTTTGTCATTTATTTCTTTATTTATTTTTTTATTTATGCCTACCAGGTTTATCATCTGGAAGGTGGCATTCTAAAATATTTGGAGGAAGTACCAAAGAACAAGAGTCTTTGGGAAGGGGAGTGCTTTGTGTTCGACAAGCGGGTCTCTGTTGACCATGGGTTAGTGCAGGGAACTTTCAAGCTTTGTTATGGATGCAAGCAACCTGTGAGCGATTCTGATATGGAAGCTCCAGAGTGGGAGTATGGGGTTACTTGCCCTCACTGCTATTCATCAAAATCTGAAGAGGAGAAAGAAAGGGCAAGAGCTCGACAAAGGCAATTCGAGAGTTGGGGTATTATAGGTGGTCCAGACAAGGGTCGGAGGCCAGAAAGAACAAAGAGTAGTTCCCAGGGTGACACTATGCTGTCAAAATCACTGTAGTTGTTGAGACAAAGTTTTAACATCAGAATTTCCTTAGAAGCTTTGGTCAAGGAATATTATGATAGGTTCTTCTTTTCCTTGTTTTATCTGTTAGTGAGAATGGGGACATTTTTGAAACTGGACCTTGGTGAAAAATATTCAACTTGTGTCTTGAGGAGTTGCAGTTGATTGATTGTAAACAGACTCGGTTCATACAAATTTGAATCAAGAGATTTGTATCAGATATGTACTTATGAAACTTGTCTGATGGCTTCATGGCTCAAGTGTGATTAACTTGGTTATGATATATACCTACTGAGAAAGCAGGTTAAAAATTTATGGCAGCCATCCAGATTTCTACAAACTCTAGTACGGTATAATGAGTTAAAAGGGGATATTCTTTTTGTTTTAATATATATATATATATATATATTTTACAAACAGTTACTTGCATACCTTGCTGTGTAAGGTCTTACCACCTGTCTGTTGAAGTCTTGTTTTTGAAGAAAGATTTCCATTGAAAAAAAAAAGGCATTATGCACACTTACAACTCGTGCTCTTTTTGGCATAGTAATAATGTTTTATCCTTCCTTATTAATGTGAAACAAGCTTAATTTAAATTTTCTATTCTATTGATGTCTCTTTTCTCAAAGTAGCATGTCATGGACAGAAGTCGAGAATCAAGCAAAATGATCATAAAGACAAACCTTTTGGCCATTACGGGGAGGACGAAAACATGGGCCTGACCCAGATTGTTGCGCCACCCGAATGCCCGATTCGTATAGTACTGCAACCCGTTTGGGCCCTCATGAGTCTTGACAAGTAAAGGCATCATTCTCGCATCTGGAGGAGGAAAAGCCGAAAGGGTGAGAAAAGAGTTGATTTTCGGAAAGCGACTACGACGTCACCGGCGAAAATCTCGGATGGCCGGAGCTCCAGTGTCGGGATCAGGGCTCTTTAAATTTTTACGACCCGGGCTTCGGCCTCAGTCCACCGACATCCAGGCCGCCGCCACGTGGGGTGTCGCCGCCGCTACGGCGGCCTTTGGCTCGTCCAGGTCTGTAATTTATACATTTATGCATTTCTATTCCAAATAGCTTATCTTTGATTTATTCATAAACATGTACTTGAGGGTGAATTTGTTCTCTTATCGTCGTTCTTCCATTCTTTCTTCTATATCTCATTTTTGTTCGTTATCATTTCTAAATTTAGCTATAATTTTGGATTTTTCTGTTGATTCGATCTGTAAATGGCTTTTGGGTGTTCAACTGTCAAAATGTTATTACTAATGCTATTTTCTGGCTTATAACTATATTATAGTTCGCAAATCTTTATGCCATTTTTTGTTCATAATGTGTTTTAATTTCTTAAAACCTAGTGCCTTAATGTAGGCATCTCATGCAATTTTCCTTCTCTCTCTCTCTTTTTTTTTTTTTTTTTTTTTTTTTTTTTTTTTTTTTTTTTTTTACTAAGATGTATTCATATCTGCTTCACCATATTGGGCCGGAAGTGATGCTAGTTTCAAGTTGCTTGGCCTATGTTATGAAAAGTCAACATCTGATGAACCTAGCCTCTATTATGACTTTTGGTGCGTTCTTGTGTGACCTACCCACTTTGACAGATCTCTGTGCATGTTTGATTACCTCTGTTGATTATCAATCTTGAATTTTCAAAAGCAGACTCTATTTTCCCGGAAAACTATCAACAAACTTGGTTGATTTTTGGAAAAATTTCTTTTTGGACAATGAAATTGATGTAATTTGGATTTACTTTGTCGATCACAGTTCATTTTGCCTGGTGGATTTTGATGATAAGTTTTTAGGTTTTGTTGACGATTGATCAAACTTATTGAACCAAAGCTCGCAATTTTCAAATGCTTGTTGCTGGTGTTTTATTTTGACATGTATATTTTATCTATAGCTAATATATCAACATTTTGCTCTTTGACAATGTATCGGGTTTTCCCGTCTTTCCTCCGCCTCATCTCTATATAAATGTCTAGTTGTAAATTTTCCTTATAATTTAGTGCCATGAACAATTTTGCAAATAGCAAAAATGTGGTTTAAATTGAGAGGTGATGAATTTTCTATGGTTTCAAAGAGTGTTCTTCTAGGCTGTAATGGTGCACGTGGTTTACTATCAAGCAATGCTGTGCTCAGGTTTGATTTCTGGGAAACAAAATGTGGGATTGGATTAAAAGTGAATGGATAAATAGGGAGGAGTGATTGGATAAGATGTGATTAAATTCCATAGGGTTGGATTAATAATTTATGTTATACCTAGTTTGTTTTGTTGCTTAATACAAGTTAATGGGGTGAAGTAAAAGAGGGTGCTTCACTAAATATTGGCCATTGGCAAAATCTGACGACTGGGAAGTCTCCAGTGCTGGGACTATCAGTCCCATGGGGCAGGTGTGACTAATTAGTCCCACTTCGGATGCACTGACAGCCTTGATCGTTCTCCAATCCGCATAGTGGAAATCCCGGGTGTTTCTCCTGGAAATCAAACAAGCCCTGGGAAAACAAACAAAAACGATTCTTTTATTATTGAATTTGCTTGTTATTTACACGTGTTAGGAGCTTTCAAACTCACGGAAATTATCTAGAAACGTAATGAAATTGCCATGGAAGTGCTTTCATCATTATCTGATATTGCATCACTTATTCCCTTTTAAGTTTATGCCCAAGTATTAATATTTCTTACTTTTTTTTTTTTTGAATGCTTCCGCAGCCTTTTGACTGGTTGAAGAAGACATTTCTCGAGAAATCAGAGTCCCAGGAGAAATGAATGGCCATACGGATGTGACGTTTGGATGATGGAGCGTCCACTTTTCTGCAATTGCTGCTGATAAGAAAACTGCAAAACAAGTTGATTTGTAGTATTATTTTCTTCCTGTCAATGAATAACCTCGGGTCCTAAAAATTTGTTTGGTGTTCTTTCTTAAGATTTTTCCTTAAATAATCTGTTTTTGACTCTCTCTCTCTCTCTCTCTCTCTCTATATATATATATATATATATCCTGAATCCAAATTTCAAATCAGTTCTAGGAAAGATATTCATATTCTTGAATTGAATATTAATGTTTGATGCTCTCTGTTATTTTATACCTATTTGAGCTTCCCCCAAAACGATTAGTTTTTGTGACCTCACGGTTACCGACTCTTCTCCACAGCTCATCTAGACACAGCCCCTTTGTGTGCGTGCCGTCTTTGTGGGACTTGAGGCGAGAGAAGGGGCGGGAGATGTGATATTACCATGCACAAGACGTTCTGAATGTTACCCACTGCCACTTGGATGCATTGAAGTGCTGAAAGAACAAAAATGTTGGGCAGTGAATATAAATTTTGGGCAGTTTGCAAGTGGTCCTTGCACGTATAAATTTTTACAATTAGTCTCTACGACTGTCAAATCTCACCCAATAGCACCCAGCTGCTTCCTAGATAATCAATCCATATTAGCCGCTAGTTCACCTACCTCCCTCTCTTCCTCGTCCACGGTAAAGGGAATCAGGTAATTTGTAACGAAAATAAGTTTGAGGTATCCTATAGATATCATGGTCAGGGTCCACTGTTAGTCATTTATAAAAAAAAAGGAAAAAAGAAAAAAGAATAAAGTTATAGGAAAAAAGGGAGTAATACTGTCCAAAACAATTAAGACAACTCAAAAGGAATCTCTTTCCAGCACTAAGCCTGCCGTTCATATGGACAAGTGGGTAAATTTAGATTGTCATTGTCAGTTTCATTTCTTACCCTAAATTTTTACCACTAAGTATTTCATGCAAAATATAAATTTTATCTTATTTTATATTTTTCACAGATTATACAAATTTCAAATAGTAGTAAAAATATAAACTAACCAATAACAGGTAGGAAGGATATTGTATCTCTTCATTTCAAAAGTAAAATAACGAAAAATAAAAGTAAATTAGAAGTTTGTTTACATTATTAAGGATGGTTTATATTATTTCAGGAAAAAATTAAATTTGAATGTAAAAAAAGATTTAAACTATTTATTTTTAAAATTCATAATCTAAAAAATTGAAAAATAAAAAAAAAATTGAACGAAAAGTCGTGATTCGGTGTCTACACTTCTCTTTGACTTGCTAGGAACCACAGCCGTGCCCCACCAAAACAAGACTCCTGGCCTCCCATCACATCATTTCCTATTACTCGCCAAGTAAACCACCTTCAATCTCTCATTTTCAAAGTTTATTTTTAAATTATTATTATTTTTCATTTATTCATATCCACACATGTTAGGTGTACGTCAGTTGTAATTATGTCTAAATAACTTAAAATTTTAATTCAAATTACATAAAATTTATTCAAAATTAAAAAATTTAATTCTCAACTCCCTCCCTCTTTTCTAAATTTAAATCCCCAATATTAAAATATATTTATAAACAAAAACAAAAACAAATTACAATTTAAATCTTTTTAATTTTTACCACGAGCAAAAAATAATTTTATCCAAATTTTATTAGACTTTAGCTAATTTCTGTTCAAACTATCAAATTATAGAGGTGTTTAATTTCTGCATCTCTACGTAACCAAAGAGGTTTAGATTGGATGTGTTTTACTTCTCTCATAATTGGAGTAGACCGGTTTCTCCAATCAAACACAAGAAAGAAGACGGGGACAAGCAAGTACTCTAAAACCAAACAGATATTTGATTCATAGAAATAGCTAATACATGCTTATTGGAAGCGCAAAAGGACTTTTGTGTTTACTTGTATAAACATCATAAGCTGCTAATCTTCATAACTTAAACACTTCTAGACAATAAAAATACTTCAGGGATTAGTGGGGGCAGCTCCTCCTGCTAATTCATCACTTTCCTTGAGGGCCTGGAACACTCTGGAACTCTTCTCAAATATGTCAGCTCTTCTGTTGTAATCTCCTGGCTCTCTCCCTTCATCCTCTCCCATGATTGCTTCTCTCTCCAAACACTCCATCACCTCCGCGATCCCTCCTCTCTCTGAACACTTCCCTCTCCACTTCCCCCCTTCCTTCATCTCCTCCTTCAGCTCCCTCTCCAGCTCCGCCAGCATGCCGCCGCTCGCCGCCCGTGGCCGCAATAAACCGTCAAAACTGCGCAAGCGGAAATTACCTGTGTTCGGAGCGTGAATTGGGTGGTATTGGAATTGGATTAGAGAAGATTTTTGGGCTTTGGGATTGGAGAGAGATGGCGGTGAGAAGAAGTGGAGAGTGTTTGGGAGTTGGTAGTGGAAGGTCTCCATTGAAAACACCTTGCAAGTATTACTTCTCGGTAAAGGTGACAACTTGGGAGTTGAGAGGTGGGTATGGGGCTATATATAGTATATTTTCGCACGTGTAGATGCAGAGGTGGCAGTTGGGTCGGGTAGACGAATTCGGGTTTTATCTGCGCAAGCCAGCCATAGGGTTGTCAAATTTTGACCCAACCACTTGAATGATTTAACTACAAGTAATGCGATATATATATTAACATGTCCCTTTATGATTGTCATTATTAGAAACGTCAACATATTGAATTATAATTTAAATTTATTCTAAATTTGATTTAAAATTAATATTTAAATATGATTGAAACATTCAATTAACCAAGTTTAATTATAAATATTTGTAATATAAAATAAATAAATTAAATATAAAATTAAGTAATTTAATTTATTAAATATTTGAATCTGAATTTTAATAATATTTTTAATTAAATTATTAATTTTTTATATAATATTTATAAATCCAAGTTTAATTATAAATATTTGTAATATAAAATAAATAAATTAAATATAAAATTAAGTAATTTAATTTATTAAATATTTGAATCTGAATTTTAATAATATTTTTAATTAAATTATTAATTTTTTATATAATATTTATAAATTATAAGTTATATGAATTAAATTAAAGAATAAAAAAATTAAAAATTAATATAATTAATAAAATAAATTTAATAAAATTAAGTATAAAATAATATTATTTTATCTCAAATTAAATTTTAAATTATCCGTTAAATTTATTATCAATTTAATAAATATAAAATTTTTAAAATTTTAAAATAAATATAAATATAAATATAATTATTTAAATTTATTTAATTTAAATTCAAATAAAGGAGAATCCAAATGTTATAATAAACTCGTTTAAGGACGGGAGAGATTCACCGCACGAGTCTATCTTCATTTCCATAAAATGGAACGTGGCGGGCGAGCTGGATAGGGCTGCCATGCAGACGCCAGACACGTGTAAGGCCGTGGATGGGTGTCGGGGGTTCAAGCAGGCCCTAGACAGGGAACACGAAGCAAGTGGGAAGAAGGGGTGGCACGCGCATCTAGGCGCGCTTGCCACGTCAATGTGGTGGTGGCTTGGCTTTTTGTCCGCCGTTGCTAGCGAAGCCCGCCGGCGTGACGTCACCAGTGAGGTTGAGGCTCAGGAAGAAGCTGCGAAGTGGGCAGCGGTGGCTGCGGAAATTCAAAGACTAAAAATATACCCAGATTCTAAACGGAGGGACCATCTAATAAATTGATGGGTATCACTTCAAGGAGTTGGGAATTAGTAATACAAGTGATTTCCAAGTTATTTTTTAATTTAAATGCAAGAAATTCAACAGAAAATAGATAAAAAAAATATATATTCTATTTAAATTTATAAAAAATGTAAAATTAAAGAAAAATTAAATTAGGTGAATATAACATGAAGTTGAATGCGTGTATATACATAATTATGCATCTATTTTAATTAGTTTTTTTTTAATTGAAAATAGTGATTAACAAATTAATAGGATAAATCATTAAAATAATATAAGTAGCATAGAATTTTAATACTGTCAATGACGTGTCATCTAATTAGACTACCACTGACGGCACAAGTAACATTATATTCAACTTTTAATTTTATAATATAATATGTTTTCTGTTTTGAGAAGCCTTTAAAAGTATTTTTTTTCTTTTGCTTTCTTTCTATAAGTATTCTGTTTTGCAAAATTCTTTTCCATAATTTTTTGTATCAACCAAAATACTCTTTTATTTTCTTCTAAAATAACAGATATAACTAGACTTTTCCTATCCGCACGTTCTACGAATGGTGAGAAAATTTTTGAATTTGTAGAGAAAAACAAAAAAAATAAAAAATAAATGAGATCAAGGTATCAAAAAAATAAAAGATGATGGTCTGAAGTCAAGGTGGCTCAACCATTTTGCTGGCCTGAAACTAAATCTAAGATTTTTTTTAAAATTTTTTTAAATAAAATTAATATAAATTATTATTTAAAAATTATTTATTTAACTTTTTGAGATATAAAATTGCTAATTAAATTTTTATACTCAATTGTTCTCCAATATTTCTTTCTCAATTAATAATATAGCTAATTTAATGGAAAGAAATATCAATGTAAGAAAAGGAACCTTAAAAAAATTTAATAAAATAGTTAGAATATTTGGGGCAGTGCGGAGAAATAACGAGGGAGAAAAATTAGGAGATTTTAAAGTTAAAAGATAATATTTTGTAAATAGGAGATTTTATTTATGAGATAAATGGGAGAGAAAAATTAGGAATAATGAGGAGGTAATTAGGATGTATTCAACTATTTAGTATGAATTATATAAAAATTATGGGTCCTAATTGTTATGAGTTTTTTTTTTAAAATTATATTTATTGAAAATAATAAAATATTGTAAGAACTAAAATTTTGGATTTAAAATTTTGAACAACCTAAACAAATGTTTCACTTACTTTATATTAAAGACGACACTGAGTGTAACTTTCAAAAGCACGTTATTATAAACTTAAAATCTCCTCTTAACAATGTTTAATGGGTGTTATTTTTCAACAAGTAGGTCATCATGGACTTAAAATCTTTCCTTAACAATGCTCCAAGACTCACATGGAAAACTAAGTAGTTGATACATTCACGAACTTGCTTGGATAAAGTAGTCTGAGTAACATCAATCCTACTTAAAGAGTACAGATTGTCAATGCACTTCAGAAATATTCAACCTGTCGCGGCCCAACTGCCCGCACTAAATCAAAGAAAGGATGGCACGGAGAGAGGGAGATGTTTCGTTGTTCTTTCGCGAGTGGGAGAGATGTTCCTTTCGTCCTTCGTAAAGCTCTCCGAAGTCATCTCCATGTGCATGGACCTGATTCCAAATCGCCTAAAATCAAAGCTAGGAATAATGTTCTGGACAGAATTTCAAATCGATAATTTATGTTTCCCCTCAGAAAATATAAGTAATTTCATTTTTATTAAATAAAAATGCCTAATAAAGCCATGACTGCCGGAGAGCTATGTAAATCAAGGTACAAATAACCTATACACAAACGTAAGTGGCGGAAAGATTCAACCTTTAGTCATTATTATTGAAGTTGATGAAAACCATGAAAATGGAGAGAGAATTTAGTTGCTAGAGAGCCCTCCAACTAATGGGTAATTTCACTTGATGGAGTGATGATTTTGAATTGTCATGGTTAGGAATCTTCTGCTTGTCATATTTATGGGCCATCTGCCATCGAGATAATTGGATTGTTTGATAACACCAAAATTTAACTAGATAACCACTGAATTCTATATCTTATCCTTGAAACAAAAGGGATGTGTTAATAGGACAATGGATGAGAATCAGTTTTTGTTTTCTAAGGAGAATTATATAATTTATAATATACAACAAAAATTAGTTCAACATTCTTCCATTTGATCTGAATATACATTTATTGTTATGTGTAACAATATCTAAAATACATTAGATAGGCTGCATACAAACAAATCACACAAATCATGTTGGTAAGTCCTCTAATTAAGCAAGTATTACCTTCCATATTACAATGTAATTATCTTTGAAACATTAGTGATGTATGTTGTTATTTTCAACATATAAGTATACGTTTCGCGACAAGTAATATAGTGATGAATAAAGTATTGTTCTTACGAGAAATTAATAAAAAAAATCGCTAAGTACTAAAATTAACATAATTCAATTCTATCCAAATATTTAATTGAAGACTAAGGAATAATAAACCAAAATAGAATTAAACTAATAAAATAAATGTCATAGATATTCTAGAAATGTAGAGAATGTAAAATTTTCTATGTGTAATAATATCTAAAATACATTAGATATGCTGCATACAAACAAATCACACAAATCATGTCGGTAACTCCTCTAATTAGGCAAGTATTACCTTCCATATTACAATGCAATTCCCTTTGAAACATTAGTGATATATGTTGTTATTTTCAACATATAAGTATACGTATTGTGACAAGTAATATAGTGATGAATAAAATATCATTGTTATGAGAAATTAATTAAAAAACAATCACTAAGTACTAAAATTAACATAATTCAATTCTATCCAAATATTTAATTGAAGGCTAAGGAATAATAAACCAAAATAGAATTAAACTAATAAAATAAATGTCATAGATATTCTAGAAATGTAGAGAATGTAAAATTTTCTATTTCTCTTAACACTCATTTGGAATTATTTCATTAGTTGTTTGATTTTAAAACAGGATGGAATTGTTAATCTGAAATTCTAAATTATTTATAATTTTCTCCAAAATATTATAAAAATACCTAAATAAATTTGAATTCGTATATTCCTATATAATTCAAAATTAACTAGATTCATTTAGTTCAAATTCCAATTTGGCTATTTAAGATGAGCAGGTATATTCCTATCTTACACATGAATTAGTTTAACTACCTTGCAATTAAATCAAACATAGGCTATTGCACCTTATAGGCAAAATCTAGTCTTCCTTTTTCAAGAATCAATTTGATTCCTAAATTAATTCAACTATTGGCCAATCAATTGAAAAGTTTTAAATATAAGGATGAATAAACAATCTACAACTTAGTAAAACTAGAAAAATAAATCAGACATCCGAACTATATGTTAAGTTCTGTTGGAACCCTTGAAAGAGGAGTTCATGTTTAAAATAAACATTCAACAAAAGTTTATTACAATATTTAATCCAAATACAGAATTAAAAGCTGAATACCTTCAAAGCATGGTGAAAACAATGGTCAAAGAAGCATGGTGGCATGAGTGACTATGAGGAGAAGTTAGTGGGAAATGCAATAATGTCAATTGCCATTGTCCACAAACTCCTGCAAGCAACCCAGCTGCCTCTCCAAGGGATGACAAATATTTGTCAAAATTCACTATTATTCGCATTTGGGGTGATAAATTGAAGACATCCTTCACCTTCAACTTGCATTTCTTGGTCACTCCTTGTTCATCTTTGACCAATAAAAAGTAATTAATCATTGAATAATGAATATAACATAAATTAATTTATACCATTTTATGTATTCCTCTCACATCTACTAACCAATAGTAGTTGGATTGACATCCAACTCTATGTCTAAAAGGGGCTTGGCTAGAAAGGGCCTGGCTAGAAGAGGTTTGGCTAAGAGGAGAAATAGGTCCTAGGGAGCAAGTTTGTGGCTGTTGTATTGAAATTTGGGTTGAAGCAAGAAGGTCCATTTGAGGGTGAGGAGGTGTATCCAAGGGAGATATAGTCGGCAAAGAGCTCTAACCAAACAATTTGGGTGTTTTCTTAATTTGCTTTTGCTTTGCCATGGCTGCATATATCAATGAAATAATCTTTGTAATATAAGCAAATAAACATGTGTGTTCTATCTGTAGTTGTATATACACTTCCATGAAATTTTATATATATTTACTGCCCAAATCAGTTTAACACAAAGAACATAATGAATAAAATTCAATATGGCATACACATGGGATGTCTCACCAAAACAATGCAACATGCATTTTCCAAAATTATGTAGCATCCACTACCAAAACTATCAATTGACAAGCATTAATAGATTATTTCAGCTTATTTCAGATTAACAAATGTGTTTTTATGTGTGTAAAATAGAAATGAGGGGAAGTTCTTGTTCTTTACCAAATTAGTGTCATAAGAATGCAAATTAAAACCAAGACCTGATATCCTTGCTTTGTATGGATCTCAACAAGTAAAACCCCTTCAAGACCTCCAACAAGCCTCAATATCTACACATAAAATGGATAGTAAGCCTTAATATTTGCATATATACTTCAAACTATATCTTCTGTTGAAGAAAAGTTCTTCAAAACCTTATTCTTCTTCTTATTATTTTGCTACTGTTTCTCAGCTAATAGACAGCCAAAACAAAAAGAGAATGTCTTGACAATTTTGGAAGATAATCAAAACTACAGAAAAAGGGTCAAATTAACTAGAAAATTAAAAACTATTACAAGTGGATAAGTGAAATAGTTTTATTATATAATAAAATAGTTTTTATTAGGAAGACAAAACGAAAACAGAATGTCTTGACAATTTTGGAAGATGATCAAAACTATAAAACAAGGTGAAGTTAACTAGAAAATTAAAAACTATTATGAGTGGACAAGTGAAATAGTCTTTATTATATAATAAAACAGTTTTGATAAGGAGAAGAATATGTCCATCTTCTGCACCTTTCCTAAAGGAAATATGTAATGTATTGGTTTACTAGATTTTCATTTAAAAACCCGATTCCATAAGTCTAATAATATGCACATTTGATATAAGAAAACGAACAACTAATGAAGGATTGTTAACAAGCAATCAATTTAAATTACAATTATATTTGAAGAGAGAGATCATTGAGACATCACTGTTCCTTTTACTAGATTACATTATTACTTCTTTCTTTTTTTATATTCTTTTTTGAAATGAAAGCTATATGTTTCATAAAAAATTTCATCACAAAGCAAAGAATACAAACACATCTGGTTATGTTGAGAAGTAGAGAAAAGCTTCAACATAACAACCAAATACTCAATACCAAAGCATCCCCCGAATAAGGCTTCCTGAGAGAGTGAAACCCCTAATCAGCATCACACCTCCATGTTATTTTTGGAGTACTTCTTGAAGATAAGAAACCATGGTTTCACCCACATTACTTGATTATGTTCCAAATGTCAACACTTTATCACTTTGTCTGGTAAAACATTACGTGTAGCAAGTGGTAATAAGTATTTCATAAGAATGTGACAATCATGACTCTTTAATCTAAATAACTTCTATTGATTCAAGTCAATGCACCTTGAAATTTTCTAGAGTAACCATCCAGAATTAAGACATTTTTCAAAGTTCACAAAAATACATCTTTATTTGTATTTGAATTTGTAAACAAAGATGGACGATATCTTTTATTTTTATCTAGCCAAAAAGTCTCCCTTACACCGATTTCTTTAAGATCTTTTCAAACATTAAAATTGTTTTTTGATTTCTCAGCTCATTAAGCAAAGTGTACACCACATTATCACATGTATTTTTTTCAATGTGCATAACATCCAGATTGTGATGCAACAAATTAGACTCCTAATAAGAAAGATAAAAAAAATGCTTTTCTTCCTCCACTATTCAGATCTATTATCAACAATAGTTTTTCTTGGAGGTGTTTTACATTTTCCAAATGTAACATTAATGGCCACAAGCTATTTCAAAATATCTGACTTTGACAATGTTATTGATGGATCCTTTTGCTTAATTCTTCCATCAAAATGAACTCAATTCAATCTAAATTTGTGACCCCTTTCTAGAAAATTACGATAACCCATAAAACACCATTTTTTTTACCATGCTTCAATCTACATGAACTTGTATCAAAATTACATGTGGGCCATGCAAGATTATAGTGTGTTCCACCCAGATAAAGTACCAAGCCTAGGAAAATCACTAATTGTCCACATTAGAACTACTTGCATTCTGATCATTTCATTCTTTGAGGAGTCCAACATATTCACTTCCTCAAACCACAAGTCTCGCAACTCTTGAATAAGAGAATGCAAGTACATGTCTATGTTGTTCCTTGACATTTGTTTTCCAAGAATGATCATTGACAAAATGAATGAAGTTTGCTTCATGTACCTCCAAGGAGGGCAATTGTATGGAGTAAAGACAACTAGCCAAATGCTATAATTCGTACTCATTGCTCTAAAAGGATTGAAACCATCAATAGCTAAGCCAAGCCATACATTTTGTGGATTCATAGCAAATTCAAGATGCATTAAGTTGAATGTTTTATATGCCTCAGAATGCCTAGGATGCATCATCAATCCATCTTGGCAATTTTTCTTCGAATGCCATCTCACAGATTCTATAGTCTTAGAACACATGAACATTCTTTGCAACCTCGCCTTCAATGGGAAGTATTGCAAAATCTTGGTAGATTGCTTCTTCTTATTCTTATTCCACCTAGATGCCTTGCATGTTTTATATTCTTGTAGGTTTTCATTACTTTCACCCAAATATAACATATAATCATTTGCACATGTATGTAACTTGGTATAGTTGAGACCGAGTTTGTTGATGGTTTTCTTGGCCTTGTAAAATGAAACAAGGATCTTGGCATTTCTTAAAAATTCTAATACCATAGTCATTACTTTATCACTCATTCTACATAAGCACTTCATGTGATACAACTTTACTAAAAAAGACAATTTTGAATATACTTCCGACACCCTTCATACAACTCCTGATTACCATCTTTGAGCAATTCATTAAACTCTGTATCATCCTCATTGTACACCTCATTAAGCGCTTCATTCATAGTTTCTTCTCTTTGTAGAGGCTCATTTGCTACACCACATTTATTAACATCATGCCTAGCAAACTCAAGTGCCTCATGGATCATGGTTTTCGTAACATTTTTGGGATGCAAATTCTCTTCTATGACATGTGTGCAGTCAACATTCTTGGAATCAGTTACATTGGACTCTTCTTTACCATGCCAATATCAACGTATGTGATTTTCTAGGAAAGGCTTGATCATCAAGTGCTCTCTAACTACATCTCTTATTTTCAACCACACTTTAGACATGGACACTTTATTACACGACCATCAATAGACTGATGCTAAAATGTAGAATCTAAAAATTTTCCTAAACCATCTACATGTTCTAGTGTGTTCACAACTTATCCAAGATTTATTGTAACATCCAAAATTGAGCTTGGATTGCAAACTATCATTCATCATTACTAGAAGATAAATAAGGGGCTAGGTGGGAGAAATCAGATAAGAGGTGAATAGTAAATATAATAAGCATTTTGTAGGCGTTTTACTACCCTAGGAATCCTTCAAGTCTGGTCTAAAGTTTATGATCCCTTGTCTGGGTAATGCTAGTTAGTGTCTAGTCTAAATTAGGTGGGGTCAAAACATGAAAATTGTGAACTTCAAGTTAGCGAATCATAGGTTTTAGAATTAATCCAATCTGATCACTCTAGCTCAAGTTATAAGCATTTCATTGAAACAGACTTACAGCTATCGACGATAGGAAAGGTGATAACTTTGACTCATTGACTCATTGCTAGGCTAAATTCGGCCTTTCTCTGGTCAAAATGAGTGTGCGTCAAGATAGAAAAATTGTGAGCCTTTAAAATAGCTTTACAACCTAATTTGAATGATATTAATTTGAGTTGTATAACTCAAGTTATAGCCCAAAAACCGAACAAAGGTCCAATGAGAGTTTTTATTCTGATAGCTTAAATTTTAGGCTAGTTTTGAACCTTTTGCATGTAGAGTCAAGTCAAGTCCAAAATATAAAAATTATAGCCCATTAAGTTAGGTTATTCCAAGTTTTGTAACTTCAGATATTGGTATTTTACATTAGATAGTGCAAGAAAAGTAATAGTAAAAGGAAGGGGCATAAAAGTAATTTGATGGGTGCGCGGGGCCCACTTACACTGACCTAAGGGGTCTATATATACCCTTTGGGGGCCTCCGATTGTAGCATAGTGCAGCCAAGGGAGAGGGAAGAGAAATGGGAGAAAGAGGAAGAAGAAGAGGAAGAGGAGAAGAGAAAGAAAGGAAGAAAGGTAAGTAAAACATAAAAATTTCTAGTTTATCAAAGCTTATACATATTTTTCATAGAATATGTATAGTAGAAGTTCATGTATATTTTTTTTATAGATTATGTATAATCCTTCTATGCTCTATTACATGTAGGAGTGGTATACTATTTTTAACTTTGGAGGCAAGCTAGAATAATAGCAAGAATTGAAATTCTAAGAAAAGTATTTATGATTAAAACTTCAAGATAAGGTTAGAATTAACTTAAGAGTACATCTTTTATGAATTATTTGGTGTTCCTTTAAGGCTTTATGAAGTTTTAAGGGAAGGTCAGGGTACAATATCAAGGGCAGTGGAACTATAGGAAGGGATGAAAGCAAAGCATAGGAAATGAAGATTAAAAGAACACCTAAGGGTAATAGAATAAGAAAATAATAATTAAGTTATCTAGATTTTTCGACATTCATTTTCATTTCACATTTAGAGTATATAACTTATATCTTCATATGATTAACTTATAGGAAAAAGGAAACAAATTTGAGAAAACCTTTGGTCAACTTTTAGGGCCAAATAGCAGACTACATACTAGGTGAGTGGTTTTCTGCCAAACTCAGTATTTTGATAAGAAATTACTATTTCAAATTAATGAATAAATTTGCTGTGTGTTTGTTATGTTTTCTAAAATAGAAACAAGAATAGTGATTATTTTCTGTACATAATTGTTTTATTGGAATATATCCCATGTTTGTTTTCTTAAAATGGTACCATTTACTCGGATGATCTATTGGGTAATCACAAAGGATAGATTTGGATCCATGGTAGTTCTACATGATATTATCTTAGTAAAAGGACTAGAGCACCATTAGGCCATGTGTGTTTATTCATGGGAGTGGTGTGCCCATGACATGAGTCTCATGACCATCCAGTAGATTTAGACAAACATGTGTGGTATGATATGTATGATGTGATACACATGATTAAGAGATTATATTTCGTATGCGTGCAATTATGGCCTAGAGTTACAGATAGACAGAGCCACTTAGATTTTTGCTTCCTTCAATAGCTTTCTTACATGTTTTTAGCTATGGCTGGATTTGCAAGCTCAACAGGTGACATGTTATGACTTTCTATGATGATTGCATGAGTACTATTTTGCATATGCTATAATGTGAATTTATTTGATGAATGATTTCACTAAATTCTATCTAATTGAAAAGGTCTTCATTTTATGAAATTTGCATGTGTGTTTGAAAACATTTCTATTTCCTTGATTTTAGTTAGAAAACCATTCATTGAGATAATAGCTCACTCATTTCATCTTCCTACACAGGTATCAGGAGCACATAGCTAGTGACAGTAGCAGTTGCCTCATTACCTTAGCATCATATGCATTCTAGTGGAGGTTGGGCTGGCTGGTTACTTATATGTTAAAGATGATAAGTTATATTATTCAATAGACATATGTTAGATATATAGGCAATCTAGATCAAGTATAACAAGCCAGTCATGAAAGGGGTCATAGTGACTGATATTCTTTCACATCTACTAGACACAAGAAGTTGTTGGTCAGTGCCCCCTATCATGCCTTGTCCCATTAGATAGGAAGGGTAAGGTGTGACATTTATTAATCAGCATAACTATAAAAAGAAGTGGAAAGTATAAGTGAAACATTCAGATATTGGAATTGGTATATAAAGAGTGGATAGTGTGGAGATGGAGAATATTAATGTTATTAAAGAAAGAAATAGACCTAATCAAACATTTAAGAAATAATGCAAGGTAGAGAAACACTTGAATGCATGAAAATGCAGACTTAATGAACAAATATTTCCTGAACCTACGGGGATGTCAAGAGGGCCTTATTTTTAAATGAGGATGAAAAGCATGATTATTGTATTTTGGATAGAACCTTTTCATAACTATTGTATTCTATCTCTAGCAAACATTGGTCATGCTTGTAAACCCACCTTGTCTTTTACTGAGTCCATTTTCTTTCATATATTGTTTTTATTATTTACTTCAATAAAGCAGTACTTAGTGGACATGAATTAATAACTCTTCGAGAATGTGAGATTATGAAGGCAAATCTTGAAGCTACATCTACAGATGTTGCTGTACAAACACCTAGACTTGCAACAAAGGTTCTTTCTAAAGAAAAGAGGCAAGAAACTATTTTTCTTATTCAATTTTTTGGTGGACGGTTTCTTATGTCCACCATTTTGCACTTTTCATTGTCTTTTTTGTTTGGATTTTCGTACGTGGCTATCTATCTTCAAAAAAGAGAATAGTTTTCTAAACAGCTGCATGTGACTATATTAGAGGAAAGTACTGTTTAACACACCTAAAACCAATGTGGGTGGTGTGTTTAACTTAGATTCTCTTTTGAGGCTATTGACCATTTGGCAAGATCTGAGGACTTACGATGATGAAATTATAACTCACTTCTTTTAAGTTGCATCTTTTTTTTTCTTTAAATAATTGTATTGAATGTTACCTATTCGTCCCTCAATCAGACCACTTCTCTCAGCATGGGCTGACTTGGCTCTCTCTTAATCTAGATTTTACTATTTTGTAGTTTTCATTGTCCTCTCCCAATATATAAATAAATTGATTTTTCTTGGCCTTTAGGTTCTTGACCTTGGATGTCCTTGCCTTGACTAAAGTTTCAAAGTTTATGCATACTAGTACAAATAATTGAAAAGAAATTTATTTTTTTTTGGTAGTGAATACTTTTGGGGGCTTGCATAAAACATATAAATTAATATCCTAATTAATTGGAAGTTAGCTTTTCTTTACAATTGTCCAAGAGGACTTTAGGTTTAAGACCAAAGACTTTGCTATTGCTTTGCTTTGAGCCTTTAATAGAAAATGGGCAAAAGAATTATTCGCTCTAGTGCCACATGTAAGCATATTGTAAAAGAATTCCAAATAAAACATAGAAAACTTTCTATGCATCTAAATAGCATTTTGTTATTGGAAAGTGTTGGAAAGCGCCGTGCCTTGGATTCCATGCTAGATATAGACATTTTGCTATTTTATTCTCCTTTTCTATGTTATTCAGTGAATGATGATATGTTACTACCTTTGGTACTTTAAGAAACTTGAGAAATTGGCAAGGTTTGATGAGATTCATGATACAGTGCAAATAATGGGATTTCATCCATTATCAATGAAAAATGATAGAGTTGAAGGTGGATTGTTGGTATAGACTTGTGATTAGGGGAAGTTACCCATATGGCAGCTTTTTCTTGAAGACATAGTTTTATTGGAGGTGTCTTACATAGTTTCATAAACTATTTCCTTTGTTTTTGATCCCAAAAAAAGAAAAGGAAAAAAAGAAAGAAAGAAAGATCAATTACTTTATGCTTGTCACCTCGTTTTCCTATAACTCCAAAGTATGACCTTGGGTTCAATACATTCAAGTTTGTGAAATTTTTATCTCTTTCTCATATTTTTGAGTATAGCTGTCAAAAACTTGTCCTTCCCACATCAAGAGCTTTATTAGTAATTATACCTTTTTAAAAAAGTGTTTGTTCACAAACTATACCTTCATTGTAAAAGTGCTTTTAACCTTCAATAAAGATGCCATTTAGTCCTTGAACTCTTTGTGGTTTCATTTTCTTTAAAAAGATTAATTACCTCAAATAGTTTACATAAGAAAGAAAGAAAGTGCTCCTAATGTCCATTCAGCCTGTATTAAATTTTCTTGTCTCACTACGATATTAGGAGTCCAAAACTACATGAAAATTTAATGTCTTCTTAATGGAGTCTAAGAGGCAAGAAAGTTTTGTGTCCAAACTTCTTATAATTTTCATAGAGGTTTAATATTTTATTTATGTTTTTAATTTCCTATTCATATCAAATTCTAGATTATCTAGGATTCTCATGTCACACCCAATCCTTCCCTATCTAACGGGGCAAGGCATGATAGCGGGGCAGCAACCAACATCCTTTTGTATCTAATACACATAAAAGAATATTGGTCACTGTGACCCCTATCGTGACTGGCTAGCTATATTTGATCTAGATTACCTAGATATTTTAACACATGTCTGTTGAATAATACAACTTACCAATGTACAAGTAACCAGCTGGCCCAACCTCCACTAGTGTGTATGTGATGCCAAGGTAATGAGGCAACTGCTACAGTCACTAGCTATGTGCTCTTGATACCTATGTGGGAAGACGAAAGGAGTCAGATTATTATTCTAGTGAATGGTTTTCCAACTAAAGTTAGGGGAAACAGGAATATTTTGAAACACATATGAATTTCAAAAACATAAACTTTTGCAATTAGAAAGAATTTAGTGAAATTATAAAAATAAATTCATATCATAATATATGCAAATAGTACACACGTAATTACTATAAAAAGCCATACCATGTCACCCGTTGAGCTTACAAATCCAGTTATAGCTAAAAATGTGTCAAAGAGCTATGGAATGAAACAAAAACTTGGGTGGCTCTGTCTGTTTGTAACTTTGGGCCATTTGTGCACATAAACCAAATAGAATCTCTGAGTCATGTGTGTCACATTATGCATATCATATCATACATATCTGTCTAAATCTGCTAGGTGCTATTGGCCATGAGACTTGTGTCATGAGTGCACCACTCCCATGAACGGACACACATGGCTTGGTGGTGCTCTGATCCCTTTACCGGAACAATGTCTTGTAGGACTACCATGGGTCCAAATTTGTCCCTGTGATTACCCAACAGATTATCAGGGTGAATGGTACCTTTTTAAGAAAACCACATGACATATGTTCCAATAAAATAATTATGTGCAGAAAATGATCACTATTCCTGTTTCCGTTTTAGAAAACATAACAAAATTATAGTAAATTTATTCATTGATTTGAAATAGTAATTTGCTTGTTAAAATACTGAGTTTCGGAAGAAACCACTCACCTGATATCTAGTATGCTATTTGGCCCTAAAAGAGGAATTCCCAGGTTTGGTTCTCCTTTTCCTATAAGTTAACCGCATGCAGATATAAGTTATATACTCTAAATGTGAAACAAATGCATGTCAAAGGATTTAGATAATTTAATTATTATTTCCTATTCTATTACCCTTGGGTGTTCACTTAATCTTCATTTCCTATACTTAGCTTTTATCCTTTCCTATAGTTCGATTACCTTTGATATTATACCCTAATCTTTCCTCAAAACTTCATAAAACCTTAAAAAAATATGAAATAATTCATGGAAGATGTACCTTTAAACTAATTCTAACATTATCTTGAAGTTTTAATCTTAAATGTTTTTTCTTCAAATTTTAGTTCTTCCTACTATTATAACATGCTTATGGAATTCAAAATGGCATAAAACTCCTACATGTAATAAAGTATGGAAGGATTACACATAATATATGAAAAATATACATAAACCTTTATTATGTATATTGTATGAAAAATATGCATAAACTTTCATAAACTTAAAATTTTTATATTTTACTTACCTTTCTCCCTTCCTTTCTCTTTTTCTCTTCCTCTTCCTCTTCCTCTTTCTCCCCTTTCTCTTCTCTCTCCCTTGGCTTCCCTATGCTACAATTGGAGACCCCCAAGGGGTATTTATAGACCCCTTAGGTGGGTGGAAGTGGGCCCCACAAGCCTATCAAATTACTTTTATGCCCCCACTCCTTTTTACCATTACTTTTCTTGCGCAATATACGGTAAAATGCCAATATCTGGAGCTACAAAACTCAGAATGATCTCATTCAAAAGGGTTTTAAAGCTAACTTAATGACCTAGAAGTTTTATGTTTTTGACTTGGTCTGATTCGGCATGTAGAAGGTCCAAAACTGGCTCAAATTGTGAGCTATCAACATAAAACCTCTCATTAGACCTTTGCTCTGTTTTTGGGCTACAACTTGAGTTACACAACTCAGATCAATATCAAAATTTGGTGTAGGTCAAAATAGAAAGGTTTGTAAAGCTGTTTCAAGGGCTCACAACCTTTCTATTTTGACCTACACCAAATTTTGAGTAGAAAGAGGTCAAACTAGCCTAACAATGAGTTAAAGTTATCACTTAGTATACAGTCAACAGCTTTACACATCTTTTAGTGAAATACTTATAACTTGTGCTAGAGTGATCAAATTGGATTGATTCCAAAACCTGTGATTCACTAACTTAAGGATCTACAATTTTGATGTTTTGGACCCAGCCTAATTTAGACTGAACACTACCTAAAATTGCCTAGATATTGTAAACTTCAACCTAAACTTGAAAGATTCCTATGGCAGTAGGACATTTACGTAAAGCTTATTATTTTCCATATTCATCCTTTATCCAATTTCTCTCATCTAGCCCCTTATTTATCTGTTGGTAATGTTGAATGATAATTTACAACCCAAGTTCAGGCTGTGATGTTACATTAGCTGAGTTGAGTTGAGTTAGTATTTTGCTATTCTGAAAGCTTATTTCATAACAAGAAAAATTCCACTCAAGTTAATGGGCTCAAGCAATGAGGAGGGTATCAAAAAGGATTACATACACATTAACAGCACAAAACCACTAAACTAAATAATTTACAAGGTCTTGGAATACTACAAATTTCGAAGAAACCTTTGATGAATCAAAACAAAGGTCTCCACAAGCCAAACTCTTGAATAAGAATATTCTTTACAATTATCAGCCTTAAATTCCTTTTTGAAAGTAACTTGATTTCCTTGTAAAAGGCCAACTCTACCAAGTCCCCAAGTTCATAGACAAGTTATGGAATTTATGCCACTTAACAACTAAAACAACAGCTACAACAATTATTTTCTCACAATAAATTATTGAATTCATTTCCAAATCCTGTTAGCTTAGCATGGCGCAATTTTGGAGGAAATGAAGTTGGTTTTATTACTTTGTTAATTCATACACCAATTCATAATGATGAACAAAAGGACATCTACTCCACCTAATGTGTAGAGAGTGAAAAAAATATTAGAGATCTTGAAAGAAATGCAGTAGTAGTAAGACAACTATTTTCATCCAAAATCCACTAATCTTTTCTAGAACAAGCCACTCTAAATAGCTATTTGCTCTGGATGGTATTTGCTTTGGGGAGTTGGGGGGGGGGGGAGTTAGGGTACTAGGGGTTACCTGATTGGCCCCCGAATCAAGCGACTCACACAAGAAAAAGAAGGAAAAAATAGAAAGAAAGGAGAGGAGAGCCTTGCTATTGTCATCATGCTTGGAGAAGGGGATGGATGGCTAAAGGTCTGCAGTGAATCATGGCATTTGGATGAAAGGATGAAGGGACTGGAATGGGGATGGGGCAAGGGCTTTGGGTGATTCCTCCCCGGGGGAAAACACATCCCTTTTATACTAAAGAGGTATAACAAAATGGCAAAATAATTATAATTTTTTTTTAAAAAATTTAAGTAAAAATTGGTGGTTTAACTGCCGTATTAATTCAAAACTGCCATTTTTTACATATATAAAATGGCAATTATGCAAACTACCATATGAACCATCATAATATACAAAAATTATGATGGTTAACCTTAATCACAATAGTTTAACCACCGTTATCAACGCAATTTTTTGTAGTGTCTCTAGAATGCTTTATTCTACGTTGTAGAATAATCCACATCTAAAATTTTCAAGCTTATATATCTCTCTTAGATGAGAACTTCATCTCTATCTCTAACTTCTCCCTTATATCTATCATTTTACTTCTTCAAATTACCAACATGCCCTCCTTCCTTGGTTAAGAATTGCTCATGCAATTAGGTTTGTAGAAACAAGCATTTTCTAATCAAATGGGCTCGAAATGCATATAATTTGTAACTTTGAATATAAAACTCAAATAAGTTTCAAAATAAGCCTAGTTCTCAAAATAGGATGAAAAGATTTAAATTCACATTTTGAATGAAAAAAGCATGAAATTACTTAATAAATCCTAGTTAAATTATATTAAACATTAAAATAAATTAGGACTTATCAATATATCATCCTTACAAATAAGCCTTAAATGCACATTAGACCCTTTTAAACATTGTTATTTTTAGCCATGAATGTACACAACCAAAATGAAAAGAGAAATAGAAGAGAGAATTTCGTTATCAATAAAAGTTATACCAAAAAAATAATAATAATAAATAAAGTGAAATTGATTACATGACCTTAAAACAACCTTGGTGACATGCCTTTTGTCAAAGGATCTATAATCATATGTCTTTTGTTTCTATCTTCAATGAGTACTTTATTAGATTTAACATGCTCTTTGATGACCAAATAGTGTCAATGTGCTAACTTTGACTTTCACTTTATTATTATTAGCCAAGAACACAACAATAGAATTGTTACAATATATCTTGATTGGTCTTGAGATTGTTTCAACAATCCTAAGCCTAGGAAAGAAACTCTTCAGCCATATACCTTGGAAGTTGTCTCAAAATAATAAACAAATTCAGCTTCCATAGCAAAAGTTATGACCAATGTTTGTCTTGCACTTCTACAAGATGTAGCTCCATTGGCAAATATGAATATATATCCTAGTGTTGACTTATGTTTATCAACATAGTTAGCCAAATCTAGTTTGAGTAACCAACAATGTTCAAACTTCCAATTTTTCAGTACACAAGCATGAAGTGTTTTGTAGGTTTTACCTCATAACTTTCTTTGAAGCTCTCCAATGATCTAAAAGTGCATTACTTTGAAATCTTTCTAACATTTGTAGTACAGATACAATATTTGGTCTAGTGCACACCTAAACATACATTAGGCTTACCATTGGTGAAGTATAAGGACTATCTTCCATTTGTTCCTTTTCAAGGATATTTCTTGAGCATTGGTTTAAACTAAGGTTGTTCCCTTTTACAATGGGTGCTACACTAGGTGAATAATTTTTCATATTAAATCTATTAGGAATCTTATTCTTATAGGTTTCCAAGAATAATCCTAGAATATTCTAAGATTTGTCTCCATTGAAATTTGTGTCAATGAAATGAGATGTCTTGCCCATATTTTCATATCAAAACTTTGAGATAAAAGTTGTTTAACTTCATTTAGCAACATTAAGCTATAAGTTGCAAACAAAATATTATCTACATACAGAACTAGAAAGACAGTGTGTTCCCACTAACCTTATGATAAAATCAAATGAAATAAAAATATTATTGAATTTCAAGTACCATTGATAGGAGGCTTACTTTAATCCATAAATGGATTCTTTAGCTTGCAAATTAAGTCATCACGAGCTTTTGAGATGAACCTTCACCTCTTCCCCAAGATTACAATTAAAGAATGTTGTTTTTAAATCCATTTGGTGCAATTTTAAATCAAAATGGTCAACTAATGCCATGATGATGCAGAATGAATCCTTTTTAAAGAAAGGAGAAGAGGTTTTTCCATAATCTTCATCTTCCCTTTGAGTGAACACCTTACACAAAAAAATTGGCCTATTTCTGATGCACAAAATTGGCCAAAAAAAGGGCAAATTCCCTTGAAAATTCACTTTATTAGATGGATAACTATCACTTGGAAAATGGCGCATTAGAAATTATTTTCGACGGAAAGATTTGTCCATCAAAAATTTTCAACAAGCAAAAATTGGCAGAAATAAGAAATTGTCCATTGGAACATTCTCTTGTTGAACCAGAAAATGGTTCGTCAGATGTTGACATTTCCAAGACAAGGGCTCTTTTTTGATGGACATTATTTGTTAGAAGAAATTCTATTTTTTTAAAATTCACAAAATTCTAAAGCATATTTCTGATAAAATTTTTGACAAAAATAAATTGTTAGAATTTTTATTTTTTTTTATATTATACTATTTTTGTTAGACCACACCCATCAAAAATCTATCGAAAAATTGTTTGATAGACATTTATTAAATTAAAAAACCTTCATAAATATAACATTTTTCCATTTTTTAATTTTGTCTTTTTTTTAAAGAAAATTATGCTTTTGTATTTCCAATGGTCAAATTCCATCAAAAATATTTTTTTAAAAAAAAATCATGCTTTTGCATTTTTGATGAACTGCTCCCTTTGAAAATATTTTTTAAATTTAACAATTTTTCCAATGATAATTCTAATAGAAAAGTTAAAATTGCAGCAGAGTCATTTTCTAATGTACTTTTCATTGAAAAGTACGTCAAAATTCTAGTGAAAATAAGTTCATCAAAAATTCGAGTTTTTCTAGTGGTGTTAGAAACAAGTATATCCTTGTAATGCTCAATGTTAATTAGGCCACATGGTCATCTTCCACAAAATTAGTTTCTTGTAGGTATATAATTAGGCATTAGAAATTGCAAGTCTCCTATTCTAGTGGATCTCCTTAAGGTTGGAGGATGGACCTCTTGTAGAGGTTGTTAGTCAATAGGATTTACAGTGGGATGATCTTCTTGAGTATTCTATGGTTCATTAATGTTTTGTTGTTTAATATTTACTCTATCGATACAAATGTCGAAAGGCATAACTAATTTGTCACTAATTGTGGGATCTCTATCAAGAATATGATCATCCTCTATAATATCCATAAGAGATTTTCTTCACCATCACTAACCATATCATTAAAGAACTTAGTATTTCTAAATTCTACAAACCTAGAAGTAGGGAAGGACAATAAATCCTGTATTCCTAGAACTTTTTAGCATAACAATGAAGTATGCACTAAGAGTCCTAGGATCCAGTTTTCTTTCATGTGAAGTATAAACCCTTGCTTTAGTTAGAGAACCCTAGATGCACACATGATTCGAACTTAGTTTCCAACATTTGCAAATTTCAAAATGAGCTTTAGAACCTTCCTTAGTTGGAACTTGATTTAAGAGATATACATCTATTTTATGGGATTCTTTCTACAATGATGTTGGAAGTTTGGAGTTGCTTATCATACTCATAATCATGTTCAATAACATTTGATTTCTCCTTTTTGCTACACCATTTTGATTTGGTGCACTGGGCATGATGTATTGTGCCACTATACCATGTTCCTTGAGAAAGTTAGCAAGTTGATCAAGTGCCTATCCACTATCCTTGTACCTACCATAATATTCTCAACCTCCATAAGATATCATGATATTAATGTGTTTACCACATTGATTTTCTACTTTTGCTTTATAGATTCTAAAAGCTTCCAATGCTTCACCCTTTTTATAAAGCAAGTAAATGTATATTGTATCGTGAGTAGTAATTCAATAAATGAGATGAAATACTTCTGATTGTTTGAATTCAAGTCAAGGGAACAAGTATCGATGTTACTTATCTCTAATATGTCAGAACTTCTCCTTTCACTTTTTTTGTGACTTACTGGTCTACTTTCCTTTAATGTATTCCACACATGAATCAAGCTCATCAATCTCCTATGCCACAAGAAGGAAGAATTCTTACTCAGAACACTACTTTAATCCAATATTATCATGCATAGTCATCAGATTATGATTACTTACACTACAAAAAACGTGTAAATTATAGAAGTTAATTTTGCATAAAATAGCAATTTTTTAACCACTGTTTCTCACCTGTATGATAGTCCTATAAACTGCCAAAATTCTAGCCATTGTGTGGTATAATATGGCAATTCCAGCTCAACAGTTATGCAAATTGCTATATTATACAATGGTAAATTATGGCAGTTTTAACCGTTGTCAATTTTGACAACTGCCATAATTTTTAGTGGTTCAAATATGACAGTTTGAACCACCATCAGTTTGCAGTTGGTGGTTCAAACTACCATATATTTCAGCAATTGAACTATGGCATTTTCAGTGGTTCAACTGCGGTGGTTTGAACTGTAGTAATTTTCAATGGTTTAAATATAGCAATTTGAATCACCGTTAGTTATAGCAATCTATTCATGTAAACTATCATCGTTTAAACTACCATAATTATCAATCTGACGTAAATAATGGCAATTCAAACTATCATAAATTATAGTAGTCTACATTAGTTATGGCAGTTCAAATGCCGTAATTTACAATTAGTTCAAACTGCCATTTTTTTACGATGGTGTGGCAATTGACACCACACAATATGGTGGTTCAAACTACCTTAACAGTTCCAAAACCATCAAAATTCCACCCCCTGCTTTGAACCATCATTTTTGTAATTTTTACCTATCATAATTTTATTACTAGTCATAAATTTGTTCTCATACAATTCATGCATCGTACAATTCATACAATTCATGCTATTGATAAAAAATTGTTTAATATTGAACCTTAAAAATTTGAATAAAATTCTCATTAATAAGTAACAAACATCTACTCATCCAAATGTCCTACAAATCCAATATTAAATCTTAAATTACATTAACATAAGAAAAATGTCCATAGTTGTTCAACATGAATTAAATGTGAGCGTGACTAGGAATGTGGGCTCTTTTGATTGGTTGAATGAGTGTTACTACCATTTGACAATCTTCTTGCATTAGCCGATTTTGGACCCCACTTCCGTTATCTGCTAGTGTCTATTAATAATATCAAAAATATGAAATGATATAAAAATTACAGAATTATGATATGATATATATGAAAATAACTCATTTGGTATGAATAATTAACATCACTTGTCTCATTTTATTAAAAAGGAGATACAGATTTAACACATATAAAATATAAACATGAATTGCAATCTCTTTTGGATAGATAAGGTTGTAATCTGCCATTTTTTAAATAAACTCTTGAATAATATCTTCAAAACAAGTTTAGCAAACATCCTAACCACCTAATTTAGACCTAGGTATTTAAACGGGTCGGATTCGGATCAAATTAGGATGATCCGAATCCGAATTCGATTATCAATGTATATATTCGAATCCAACCCGAAATCCTATAGGATTTCTACTTGTTATTACCGAATCTGAATCCGATAAAAATCCGAAATCTGAATAAAAAAATCTGATCCGAATAACTGTTAATAATAATTAAAATCAAATAACTAATAAGTAAAAAATATGTAAAATCAAATAAATTATTATTCATGAATGATAAAAATTCATGTAAGATTTATATTTAATTATTTTATTTTTATTAAAATATAAATAAAATTTAAAAATAAATTGTTATTTATGAATGATTAAGAAGAATTTTTGTTATATAATATATTTCAAAAGTGATGATAGGATTCCAATACTTTATAAAATTATCAAGTTTTATTTGTATTATAATTAGAATTTAGAAAATTTTATAATCAATTTATTCAAGTGCTTAATGAAATTTCAAAAGTAATTAATTATTAAATATAATACCTACTAGAAAAACTAAAATTAGGGAAAGTAGAAGAATATTATAGAATAGTTTACAAAAAATATACATTATTCTATTAAATAAAATGTCTCACAAATACAAATTAGTACATTATTAATTATAATGTCATATATATTATATTTATATAAAAATATTTATTAATATATAAATTATTAATTAAATAAAAATTATTATTAAAATATTCGGATTTGGATTTTTAACGGATCAGATTGTTTAATTCCATATCCGATCCACTTATTTCAGATTATGGATATTTATAATCGGATTTAATCCATCAGACATTTTAATCGATTAAACAGCTTAAAATTCAGACCGGATTCGGATTAAAATCTAACCCATTGACAGCCCTATTTAGACCCATATCAAAACCTAAGAATTGTTGTGGTATTTACATGGAGATCAAGTCTTTAAGATTATAAATCAAGTATATCAACACTAGGGCTCTCATTGCATCAAACAAGAATTTTTGATTTTCCACCTCAATTTCACAACCTTTTCTTACACTTTTCGAATTTCTAATGGAATAAACTTTAAATGGATTATGGTGCTGGAAGGACCACTGTATAGAAGTAATATTTATCAAATAAATAAATAAACTTTGACTAATTCCATTAATGAACTTGATAGAGCTTAAATAAACTTTTAAAGAAATGAATGAATAATTTTAAAGAACACATATAGCTTGATAAAAGTGTGTATATACTTGCTAGACAAAAGTTGAAGAGCAAACCAAATGTGTACAATACATTATTAAAGCACACTAGTCAAGTGGAATTCATCAATTTTAAAATCAATTTATACCATTTGTGTACAAGGAAATATCCCAGCTAACTTCCTAGAAATTCTTCCAGCTTCCTTGTCATGTATATAAGCTCATAATGTCTATATTGTTTCCTCCATCTTCTGTAGTTTGAAGGTGTGGTAGTACTGGTCGAGCCCAAGCTCATACTACTAATTTGTGTGGTTGTACATTTGAATGCAACAGAAGGCATCACTCCCATGCTTAAGCCTCAAACATGGCTAGGGCACTCTAGTTTGAGTGTCACACCAACATCATCATTAGGAGTAATCTCTGAGGAGTTTTGTAACATCCCAAACCAAGACCATCAACAATTGATCTTATGCTCTCCATTTCATGTACATGAATATATATTTGGTATTTTGCATGTTTCATCCCTCATGTAACACCTTATGTATTTTCAAATATAATCAAGCAATACAGTTATTAGTTTTCTTGTCCAATGGTTTACCAAGTTATGTATGGCCTTAGAGACAATGAAATGGAATGAGAATAAGTTGGTTGAAGGAGTAAAATAAAATTTTGCAAGAAAGAAGCATAAAGCACCAAAATAAAATCTAAAGAATTGTGAAGTTTAGTGAGACAACTTGAGGCTTTAAGTTTGGCTTTTGCCCTAGAATTTTTGAGGTTGAAGAGATGATTAGGTAGAGGATTAAGAGGTAGAAATTAGTTAAAGAAGCTAGTAGCTGAAGGGGACACAAAAGGAAGAAATTCTTTAATGAAGAGGCAATTTAGTCACTTCACTCCAGAAGGGAGAGGTGTGTGCTTGAGCAGCCAGCTTTGGCTGCCTCATTAACCCGACTTAAGGGGCTTATAAATAGTCCCAACCAGCCTGCTTGTGGCATATGAATAAGGAAGAGAAAGAAAAGAAAAAGAAGGGAGGAAAGCGAGCTGTGAAAAACCGATCTGGGGCTTGCATTTTCTAGCTTGATTTTTAGTTAAGTTTTCTTGAGAACTTCTTCAATTTTAATTCAGCCATGTCTCTATCTTCCATTTTAGTAGTTCATAATCTGTTTGGAGGACTGATTTCATGAAGAAAAACTAGAGGATTTAGGGGAAAGAAGGGCTGGGCCTTATTGGTTTTAAAAAGCCACTAAATTGGTTAGGGTTTTGTGTTAATTTTGCGTACTTTATACTTAGTTAAGGTTTAGCTACAAATTTTCTGCAGTATTCTGAATTTTGGAAGGGAAGAGTTCTAAAATTTTGAGGAGAACAAGGAGGAAAGGAATTGAACCAAGCAGGGGAGTAGTTTAGGTTGTTTTGGTGAGTTTTTGAGCAAGTTATGTGCAACTAGTGTAAGGCTTGTGTCCAGTTGGTTTTCCTTTTTGTTTTAATTAGTTTGTCTTGATTTGAGAGAGGATTAGTGGCTGAATTTGTGATGAAGTGATGGGCAACTAAGAGAGAAATGAAAAACTAGGTTAACCGCGGTAATCAAAGGATTGTTTTTGTTAAGAAATTGGACTGTTTGTGAGGTTAGAAACCTTGGAAGAATGCTGTAATTTTTCTGCCAGATCTAAGGTTTGAAGAGGAGTTCACTTTGGAGCTACAAATGGACTAGGAAGATAAGGGAAGAACCGAAACCTCATAAAGTGTAAACCTAGTTGAAACTTGTGGAAATTTTGTATGGTTTGAGAGAGAAATTAACCCTTGTGATGGTTTTATAATTTCTGCAAAGTTCATGAGACTATAGAAAGGATTAACACCAGATTAGTGGCTGAAAACATGAGAGCTTAGACCGAAAGTTAAAAGAGAAAAGAGGTGAGTGAAGAAAAGGCTAAAATGTTGCTAGAAAACAAGTTTAAGTGAGAATAGATTAAGTGCATAAATTTCAGCTTTAGTGGGGAGTTGAAAGGGACTTCTGGCTGAGCCTTTGGAAGGGCTAAAATACACCTAAATTATGTCTAGACTGAGGCCCCACGAAGTGATTAAGCTAACCTATTGAAGTCAAGATCAAATTAACCTAGAAAACCCTAACTTCTAGCCAAGCTAATGAGAAGTCCTACAAGTTAGTTTATGTTCAGCAAACTCTTAAATGATGGAATTAACCTAATTTAAACCCCAGGATGTGTTGGATATGAGAGGGAGAAGCTAAGATCCTAAGAGGAAGAAAGGGGAGTAAACTAAGGTTAGAAAGTGGCCAAAACATGACTTAAGTTAAAGGAAGTTAAAAACAAGAGAATTTTATTGTAAGTTGTCCCATATATGCATTCAATAAATTAGACATTCATTTATAATTGAGACATGTCATTGATCATATGCATTATTTTATTATAAGAAAGGCACATAGACTTGGTAGTGAAGCCAATAGGATTGACCATCAACGAGCATAGTATCATCAACAGTAAGTAATTTTCCTCCTAAACTCAGTATTTTCCAAAACTACAAAAACAAGTGGTTTCTTTTAAAATAATGTTTTATTTCAAAACCAAGGATTCTATCCTCTATGAAATGACTTTTGTTGCTTATGCTATTGCTATATTTCTATGAAAAATGGAAACAAGGATTTCATTTTACACTAAATGTGTAGTATATGGAATGTATGCTATTCATTCGGATAATTAGCTAGGTAGTCATGATCATGGTGGTAGTACTACATGACATTATATATTATATTTTCTTGGTGGGATGAAGCAGCACCAAAGCTATGTTTGTTTACCTGTGGAAGTGATGCACTGCAAAATGGACTTTATAGCCAGTAACAGGAAGCACATTATTCCTATGTTATGCTCCAGTTATTATGCTCTATTTATGTACACGTTAGACTTCAGTTATTAGTTTATGTATAGAACTACTACATCTTTGTTTCTATTCTTCACCGTTTTTATGACTTTTTGCTATTGTTGAATCTGTAAGCTTAATAGGTGAATTAGCCATGCTTTTAAATTATGAACAGTTGATATTATTTCATGGTGCTATACAGTATGATGATTCTGGAATGCCCTTGTTAGGGAACTTTCTCAATTTTCTCTTTCCCTTACAAATTTATGAATTCTAGATATTTATATTATTATTATACAAACATGTTCCTATTTTCCTGATTTTTGTTGGAGAACCATTCACGGGGACATTAGTCTCATCACTTATTAATTTTTGCAGGTCCTAATAGTAGTGACCAATAACTGCATAACATGCATTCACTATATTAGCATCCTAGTCTAAAGAGGTTGAGCCCAAGTTATGTTGTTTTATAGACTATTAGGTTGTGGTGCTAGAGAGAGAAAACTTAACAATTGTCATGTATATGTATATGTTTTTATTTTAGAAAAAGGAAGTCATGTGAATTGAAATGAGTGTGTTTTATAGTTATGATTAATGATCTAGTTTATTATGTTATATTATGTTATATTATTTAGTTTAATGAACGTGAGCGAAATAGTCGACTCAACAGGTAAAGTAGTTGAGTGGAATTTGGCTTTCTCCTTTGAATCTCAGGCATATAAGATTGTTAAACCTTATTCCACTGATGTGCCTCACTCGAGTTATAGGATGAGGTGTGACAAGTTTGATGTATAAATATAAAATATTTACAAAACCTACCACGTGACTTAAAACTATTTACAAAATATAAACAATCACATCATGTTTACCCCAATCTTTTTAGCATTATAATTCACATAATGCTCATCCTTTCTCTTACAGATCACATCCCACGTTAATTGAATGAGACAAAAAAGAAGTACTCTACTTATGATCTTGAATTTTATGTTGTTGTTAAAGCTGTCAAGTAATGGAAATGCTCTCTTTCATATATGGAGTTTGCTCTTTATTCAAATCATGAAGCTTTTCTCAGAAACATATGAATGCTAGCATGCTAAATGGAGTGCATATTTGCAGCAATTTAACTTTGTCATTAATTATTGTTCTGGTGTGTAAAACAAGGTTATAGATGCTCTTAGCAAAAAAGCTACATTGCTTACTGCTATAATAATAAAGGTGACTAGTTTTGAAAAATTAAAGGAGTATTTGAGTGATGAATATTTGGGCCAATTTATGTAAAGTTACAAGCCAACCAGGCTAACAATGATCCTAATTTCACTATAAAAAAATGGCTTTCTTTTCTATGAAAATTGGTTGTGCTTGTTGAATAACTCAATTCATGATTTTCTTGTATGTGAACTGCATTTTGGAGGACTCGCTGGACACTTTAAAATGGACAAGATGGCAAATTTGGTGGATGACCATTTCTCAAGGACTATATGTTGAGAAGTTGACTATTAGTTGGGCTCCTAATGTGTATAACCCACTTGTTACATCCCATCCCACAGAATGAATAGCCACAATCAGCATTACTACACGACGATCAAGAAGAGTTACTAGAACAAAAATAAAAAAAAAGCTAAATCTTCTCAAAATGGTAGCACAACCACGAAGCAACACCGTAAACCAATTAGGGGCTCACCAAAACAACCATTAGGAGCTTTGGCAACCATTGCCAGTTACAAGTGAAAAAATGATGTTGTGTGATGTTGGTAGTATGTGTGGTTTGTAAATATTGCTATTTTAAAAGGAGAATCAGTTCATCTTGTTTCTCCAAGGATCTAGCCTTAGTCGTGGCAAATAATTGAAACTTTTGCAACCAACTAGTTTTAAGCATTTCTTCTTTATTCAACTTTGATATTGCTTGATGATAAGTGTTTTTAGTGCAGGAGTTCCCAATAGGTGAATGGCCTCAACTAAGACGTGATGTTGAGAAAATTATATGCTAATGTCATAATTGTTAGATGCTTAACAAAAATAAGTAGAATTCAGGTTTATATACTCTGCTACTTGTCCCTTATGCTCTTTGGTAGGACTTATTAATGGACTTTGTCCTAAGACTTTCAAAGACACCAAGGGGCTTTGATTTAATCTTTGTTGTAGTGGAGAGATTCTCTAAAATGGCCCATTTCATTTGTTGTAAGAAAACATCATATACATCTAAAATTGCTTAACTCTTTTTTGTGAAGTTATGAGGCTGTATGGTCTTTCAAAGACTATAATTTCAGATCATGATGTTAAATTTGTATCCTACTTCTGGAAGACTTCATGGAAACTCATTGTACCAAACTGAAGTTTTCTGGTGCATATAATCCACAAACTTATGAGCAAATAGAAGATATAAATAGAAGTTGGGGCAATCTATTACGATGTCTAGTACAAGATAAAGTGAAATCATAGGACTTAGTTCTACCTACTGCAAAATTTTCCTATAACTCAGTCAACGAAAGCACTTGTTACTTCCCATTTGATATTGTAATAGGCTTAAAGCCATGACAACCTATTGATCTTTCACTTCTACCTATTGAAACTAGAACTAGCCAAGAAGCTGAGGAGTTTGCTAGACATGTCTAAAACCTTCATGGGGAAATATGAAAGAAGATTGAGGTAAGTAATCAAAAATACAAAGCTAATGTAGATTTGCATAGAAGGAATGTGGAATTCTGTGAGGGATACTATGTTATGATAAGGCTAAGGCTTGAACATTTTCCAAAGGGCACATATATGAAGCTCTATTCAAGGAAAATTGGGCCATACAAGGTGCTGAAATACCTTGGCAGCACTGCCTGCTTACTAAAACTGCCAAAAGAGGTTAGCATCAGTCCAATTTTTAATGTGGAAGATCTCAGCAAATATTATAAAGCCAATGAAGATATTCGCAGAAAAGAACAAACCATTCCTAGACTTTCTCAAGTGTCACAAGCAAGGAAATCATAGATGTTCTTAATGAATAATGTGTCCTTACATGACATGGGAGTTATAAGAAAATTCTTATCAAATGGAAGGGGAAACCAATTTCAAAATGCATTGAAGTTATTACAAGTGATTTTGCATGAAATAGTCCACATCTATTCACAACATATCAAGCTTTTAACTTGTTAGGGACAAGTTCTGCCCAAGCCAAGGAAATTTATGCAGTAGCATAACTATTACTTAAAATCATAAATGTTTGTCTACTCAACAATCTAGAGTCATTATTCAATGTCTAGAAGATACCAATTTTGTAACTAGGGGTCTAGGCAATTAAAAGTGGTCAAAAAGTTAGTCCAAGTTAGTCAAAGTATTAGTCCAAGGTCATTAATAAAGCCAGTAATGAGTCTAGTAAGTTTTAGAATTATGTAGGGTTTATATATAACAATCCTCTATGTAATCTTTCTCATATTCTTAGTAATGGTTTATAAAGCATTTTCAATATATCTTTTAGTGTTTTCTTAGGAATAGAATTCTAATCAAACCAGGTTTTTATCCAAAGAGGTGGACTCCTCCCATAGAAACCCCTTTATCCCACATATCTACCCAATCCATTTTCATATTTTCCCTCTCAATTGATCCTTAGAATTCAGGAAATTTCATAGGTTGCATCATAAGGAGATGCATAGTGACCTACCATTTCCTGGACTCAATCTAGACTTTCCTATCTGATGAGGGACGGTTCATCTCATTTTCTACGGTTGTGGAAGATGTAGTTGTGGAAATGTCATAACTATAGGCTTCGAAACATGTTGATCTTAACTATAATACTTCAAGAGGCCACTGTACATGGAAATAATAATACGTAAAAAAAGACACATGACGAAGAATAGTTTTTTGTCATCTATCTTTTCTAATGCCAAAAACTTATTATTTCTCTTGATTATTTCTTAATTTAGTGTATATGAAATATGAAATTTTATAGTATATCAATGGAGGCATTTGCTAACCTTGTATATCAATTTTTAGTTTATATTAAATGAAATTTGTTAACATTGTCTTAGTGTATATGAAATATGAAATTTTAATATATATCGAATGAGGGCATTTGTTGAACACTTAGAAAAAGAGGTAAAAAGGAGGACAAGCAAGGAGATCATTTTCTTGTAATGTATCAGGTCCAAACCCAAACCAACATGTAAATATGATTTAGCTGGGGCCCAAACACAGATGAACATTTAGGGTTATAGATGAATAGTGCTCAACAGATGGGCAAAATCGATCAAAAATCGCAAAAATTGCATGGATCAATACTTAGGGTTTCAAATGAATAGTTAGGATTTCACATTATTGCAGAAATCACACAAAAAATGGTACAAAAAGATGAGTAGGAAGAGAAAAAGTGTGTGTGTGTGTGTGTGTGTGAGAGAGAGAGAGAGAGAGAGAGGCTCACCGTTGCAAGTGGTAGGTGAAGTTCACTGTGAGATATTTAGAACCAGGAAAACTGAGAGTCAACTAGAGATGGTGCTCAATGGTACCAAGGTTCAAATAAGGTCTTGCACAAAAATTGCACAAAACATTATTGCATAATTTGGATAAAGAATCACATGAACTTCAAAAATTTGAAAAAGCGTTTTATACTTGATTCTAGCTGAAAAAAGAAACCCTTTCTCAAAAAGCCAAAAGAGACAAATCTTTGAATGTAGATCTCAAGTAATAAAAGTAGGCCATGATCGATTCTTTGACCAAAACCCTGGAAATTGCAAAGAATAGCAATGAAGCAAAAAAAAATAGAGGAAATAGAAAAAAAAAAAAAAAAAAAAAAAAAGAAGGAAAAGGAAGAAGAAAAAGGAGATGAGGAGAACAAGAGGAAGGATGTCAAGGGGAAAGAGTTGCGTAGAGGAGAAAGGAGAGTGTTGCGGAGGGGGGGAGTAGCAGATTGAAGGAGTTCCAAAGTGTATCAGGGCATTCTAGATTAAGTCTTCCAAAAAAATGAAAGTTCTTTTTGTTTTATAAAATATTTTGAAAATAGTGTTTAACTTCCATTTTATTCAAGTAAATCCCTAATTAACATAGTGAAAAATGGCAATTCTAATAATTGCCACAATAATTATCGTAATTCATATAAAATTATGGCAGTTTTTACGAACCGCCATAACTTACTAATTTTTTTGTAGTGTTAAATGATTGAACGAGCCGTTATCCATAATACCAATTCCAACAAGAGTGGGATCCTCTATTAATCTAAAAGTAGTTCTAGAAAAACTAACAAAAAACTCCAATGATACTAGTTTAGAAAATGAAATCATATTTCTAGAAAAAAAACATGGAAAGTAAAAGGTTTGTTCTAAATCCAAAACAAATCCAATAATTAAAACTAATTTGAAAGTCCCAATAGATGTGAATTTATCCTATTCCCTGGATAGATGCATTGTTCACTTTCTATTAGTTTTCTTTGATTCAAGAAACCTTACATGATATTAAGTTATGGATCATAGAACCCAAATCAATCTATTATAACTTGTTAGATTCAAAACACACTAAAGTAATGAGATTACCTTTCTTGACAAGCCAAGCCTTTTGTTTGAGACAATCCTTTTGTATGTGTCTTTTCTTTTTTTATAAAAGTAATCGTAGAAATCCTATTTAGGATCCTTGAAGGGATGACCCCTTCTTCTTTCCTTTATAGCCTCACTTTTTAATCTTGCTTGTGGTAGCTAGATGTGCATTTTCATTTACTTCCTAATTCAGCTTCGTTCTTCTTGTACACTCATGATAAAGATTTCATTAACTAACCAATTCTCCTTATGTGTATTATAAGGTATGTTGAAAATGTCATATTGAAATGGTAGTGAGTTGAATAATAAGTGCCCTAAGAAAGAGTCAAAAATCTCAACCTCCAATGCTTTTAGCTACATGGCTATGTCCCTAATTGCACAATGTGCTCATGAGCACCTTTATTGCTAATGAGCTTCGTTGAGGATAACTGTGCCATTAAGGTGCTAGCAAGTGACTTTTCTGAAGACTCAAATTGTTCATTTATAGTCTACATGAAATCCTTGACCTTTGCACATTCAAGAATTGAACCATGGATGCTTGCCCTTATGCATGATTTGATATACACCATAATCAAGCGATTAGATTGTTCTCACCTTTCATAGAATGCAATCTCAGGTTGAGTCCTAGCATTAGTGAGTGCAAGAGGCCCATCCACATGGAGAGCATTGTTAAAATCTATGCACCCTAAGTCAAGAAGAATCATCTCCTTCCAAGCCTTGTCTCTACTTAGATACATAATATCAAAGGATTTTGAAATACCATAAAAGATGGAATTACGACAAAATAAAGATAATAACCAATAACCCTTACAAAATTAAGGCAACAATTCATCATGTATGAGTCTCGTATACTTACCCATGCATGTCATACACAAACATGAAACTGTGTTATTAAAATGTTCCCATGGGTAAAGACTTTAACAAACAAAAATTCATGAAAACTATTATGGCAAAATTAGAAATCAATGTATTCTTCTCAAACCCTATAGGCTATTTGAGAGTCAAATCAATTTCTATTTCATATTAATTAAATATGACAGTGTAATCATCTCCCTGTGGACAAAGATTGATTATACTTTCATATTTTATTACAATTAGTTATATTTTAAACTATTTGTGATTTCTCTTTGATATGCATGATTGAGGATGCTATGGCCAGTCCTTAAGTACATATCACAAAAATATAAGTTTTTATCTATGTGTGATTTCCTCATGCACGTGCCAAAGGTGATTAAATGCACTCACTAGAGAAAAAAAATAATTTATGAATATTTAAATATTTAGAGAGTAAAAGCATTCTAAGGTATATGTATATGCATATACACATATACATATATCAAGGGCATTCACAAATATTCAAGAAAGTGATTTGTTACTTTATTTATTTATTTAGTAATATATTTTTTTTATTTCAAAGGAAATTTTAAACAATTCTGCAATTCAGATAAAAAAATGGGTCATAAGTCAATTGAGTCAATGTGTGGGTAGGTCGCATGGACTAAGTGGTGCTTCGAGTTCTCAAGCTTGTTCTTGGGGTCGGTTCAACGTTTTACACAAACACACCTAATTAACTGTTTCAACATAGATGGATTGTGTTAGCTGCACATACTCAACCCTTTTGTCCTTAGCGGTGAAACCCTAGCTGCCATTTGCTGATGGTAGTCACCAACAACCATATTTGGTAACGATCTGACATGTTTGACTGTCCTAAAGCCTATTGGTCATCTCTAGTTACCAGAATTTTGAGAACCCATAGAGGAGTTATCCTATTGTTGCCAGCCCACTCAAAAAATCAGAAAGGTAGTCGACTCAATCCTCCTCATTCGATGTCAGTCACTGATACAAGTAATAATCTGGCCAAGTTGACGATAGAAGCTTGTCGTTCTTAGTTGAACTGCCCAAAAAATGGAAAAGGGTTGTTGATCAATCAGTCATCAATGCTAGAAGTTAGCTAATCAGCCAAAATAGTCAAACCAAATCTCAACAGAAACCTTCCGTCATTGATTGATTATTCTACAAATTAAGGTCAACAAACACAAAACCCTAAACGCCCACAGCAATTCAGAAAATAGAAAGTTCTGACCAAGAACCCAGAAACCCAAATGATTCATTAACATATGGCATGTGCGCATGCACTCAAACACGCGTTTTGGAACAAAGTATGCATACATATAAGCAATATGACTGCAAATTTATATCAAAAGCACAACACATATTATCAAAGGAAATCAAATCATGGTAGCATTGGATAAATTTTCTTGATATTTCTTGAAAATCTGAAAGTATAGAGCATGTGTATTTATACATATATGCAAGCATATATACATTATCACATCCATCAAAAAGCAATGATCAAAATCAATTGATAGAAAGAAAATGTGATTTATAGTTCATATAAGAGAATTAGAAACCACAACATTGAACTTTAGGTAGAACTCCACCATACACAACAACTCCAGGATGCACAATTTTCACTTACACTACACAAACACACAAACTCAATATATATTTGAAACTACAATGTATATACAGGTTAGATGTATACATTTATACAGCATATATAAAGGTGGAGGTTCAATTAGCTCTAATACCACATGTAAGCCAATATACAAACAAATTATACATTAATGTAAGCGGTGAAAAGATCTAACGTCTACCATTGCCATTAAAATTGATGAAGGGCATGCCATTACTATTAAAATTGATGAAAAGTATGAAAACTGATAGAAAACTTAGAAGAGAGCCTTCCAACTAATAAGCATTTTCATGTGATAGAACAAGGATTCGAATTGACTTAATCAGGGACCCTTTGCCAGTCATGTTTGTGGAACTTCTCCCATTAAAATGATAAGATAGTTGTATAACACCATAGTCCAACTAGATAACCACTTAGTACTATTTCTTATTATTAAGAGATCATGAATGTGGAAAAATGGATGAGGACCACAATGTGCAAATTTTAAATTTTTTTATAAATGCATGAATCACTTATAACAAGTAACAAATTCATCCCAAGTATTACCTCCACTAGAAGATTGGATATGCACTACCAAAAAAAATGAATTTAGCAATTGCATCATCGGTCATTAAATTCAAAGGGCAGCGGTCACTGAATGAATTAGTGACTACATTTGTGACCGATATGATTGGTCCAAAAAAGTCTTGTCACTAACCGATTTTGTGACTAAGGCAGTCACTAACCAGTGACCAAAAAAATTGGTCACTAATTAGTGACTGCTATAATTGGTCACTAATTCGATCAGTAATTCATTTTCTTACTGCATAGTAAGTTGGTCACTAATTAGTGGCTACTAGCATTTCGGTCACTAAATAGTGACCGTAGTGTTCCGTCACTAATTAATGACCGAATATTGAATAATTTCAGTGACTGATTATTTATTGACCCTTTTTATTAACAAAATTAGATACACATTTGGTGACCGCAAATGTGATAAATAATTAGTGACCACAATTTTTTCATCAATAGTCGGTCACTAATTAGTGACCCCATTAACTTTAATATCCTAACTATGTGTGGAGTCACAATTGAGTCACTAATTTTGTGACCTCCTTGTGACTCATTTTAGGGGTCATTGGTATTGTAATTACTGTAATACATATATATCATTTCAATTCCCATAATTCATTATAATTCTTGTAATGCATATGTATTATTTCAATTATAATTCATTAGTAGCATACATGAAAAGTAATTAAACATCATAGTACAATTAATTTGAAATGTCAAAATCTTTAATAACACAATTTGATAATTATTTTCGAAATAAAAAATAAAATAAGAATGTAAAGTATTAAAATATAACAATGTTAAATAGTAATTTTACTACTTATTGCCTTCTCTGGTGCTCTCATTTTGGGTTGATGATCTACCTTATATTTTATTGAATTTTTCCATCATTGCAACCATCGTAACCTCCTCCCTGACCTTCATTACCTCCTCTCTGGCCTTTAGTGTCTCTTCTGCTAATTTCTTGGCCTCCTCAAGCACTTGTATCTCTCTTGATCCTATTGCTTGTCTTTTCTCTATAAGTGCTTTAGCAATTATCTCTTACGATTGATCCAAACTGACATATCCAGGAAGAGGTGCTATAGAGATGGAGTCAGATGAAGTGCTAAAAGAATCAAGTTCTGTGCAATGATAGATGTTTCCAAAATCATAAATTTAATTCTTGCAAGGCCCACCACAAATTGCAACCCGTTTCTGTGCATCAAATGAGTTTTCTAGAGTAAGATTGCTGCCATATTGACTGTAATATGATTGCTTATACTCCTCTTAGAAATAAATTGATGACAAGTATAAAATTAATGTAAATTAATATCAATGACAAGTACATTACCCTTACGTGATGATAACACTAAAATAGAATAAATAAAAAAATAGATTTTGGTAAGAAAGACAAATAGAGCTGTGCTTGTAACTTAGCTGAGATATGCGTGTAACTAGTCCAAACTATGCTTGTAACTGAACAAGTCTAAGCCACACACATCTATTGGCTTAGTTATAAGCAGAGTTCTATTTAGTTACAAGCAGATCTCAATTTAGTTCCAAGCATATCTTAGTGCAGTTACAAGTAGATATGTCCTTCTATTCAACCAAACCTAAGACCAAGTCTTATAGGTAATGAGTTGTTTAGTTACAAGCATAGCTTTATATGGTTATAAGGAGAGGCTTGTTTAGGTAAAAACACATCTAAGTTCAATTACATGCATATATCTTTATTGATAAAAAGAATTGTAATCCCAGTCACACAAGCATCCATTGGTTCAATTACAATCAAGTTTCTATTTAGTTGCAAGCAAATCTCAATTCATTTCCAAGCATATCTCTATTCAGTTATAAGCAAATATGTCCCTCTATTCAACCAAACCCAAAACCAAGTCTTACAGGCAATGATTTGTTTAGTTACAAGCATAGCATTGATGGTTACAAAGAGAGGACCGTTTAGTTACAAGCACATCTAAGTTCAATTACATGCATATATCTTCATTAATAAAAGAAGTATAGTTCCAATCACACAAGCATCTATTGGTTCAGTTACAAACAGGGTTCTATTTAGTTACAAGCATATCTCAAGTTAGCTCTAAGCATATTTTCGTTCAGTTATAAACAAATATGCCCCTCTATTCAACCAATCCTAGGACCAAGTCTTAGAGGTAATGATTTTTTCAGTTACAAGCATAATTTTGTATGGTTACAATGATAGATCCAATTAGTTAAAAGCACATCTAAGTTCAATTACATGTATATATCTTCATTGATAAAAAAAACATATCTCAATTCAGTTTCAAGCATATCTCTGTTAAACCTAGGACCAAGTCCTTAGAGGCAATGACTTGTTCAGTTATACAAGTGTAGCTTTGTATGGTTACAAGGAGATGCTCGTTTAATTACACGGATATCTAAGTTAAGTTACATACATGTATCTTCATTGATAAAATGAAGTATAATTCTAGTCACACAAGCATCCATTGGTTCAGTTACAAGCAAGTTCCTATTTAGTAACAAGCAGATCTTAGTTTAGTTACATATAATAGGTATTAAAAGCTATTGGAAGCAAACTTGCCTGAACAAAGTATACAAGCCACATTCAAAGTTAAGAAAAAAGCCACTTTCAAAGTTAAGAATTACATGATATAAGAGGTCCAGTGGAAAATCAAATGTTTTAAGCACTTGGTCAGGAATAGTAGCAATATAAAGAACATCTATTGAATGAAAATTATGGTAATGAATTTTAATCTATTGTGAATTTGGTATCAGAAGCTTACTCGAACCCTCTTCTACTTGTGTCGACATAATCACTTGCTCCTTGTTTTCTCTAGTGAGTACAATCATAGATCTCAACTTAGCTAACCTCATCCCACCTTGTTCTTAGAGTATTAAATCATTAAGTGAAAATTTATATAAATAAATGTAACTAAACTGTGACTATGCTAACAAACTTACCATTTTACGTTTGTGCTCAGCAAATGAAATGGAACCGCCGATGTGCTTTACAATTGATTCATCTTTCTCAATCAATCTGTTCTCTCTAACTTTTATGCATTTATTCTGATAGTTTGGTACATTCATCCAACCATTGCAGATTGCCTCACAGTCATTAGCGAGCATATATTTGGGCACAATCCACATTAGATCCCTTGAATCATCATTTCCAATTTGTTAGATTACTGCTTTCTTTATTGTATAAATTATGTTCTTGTAATTTCTCTCGTGAGTTTACTACCATGAGTGCCATATACCAGCATCATGGTGTGGCAACCAGTTGTACATCTCCTATCAAAATTACAATAATTTTTTGAAATTACAAATATGTAAATTAGAGATGGTTGCTATTTAGAACAAATAATGACTTGGATATATAGTATCACCTTAAATTTATTAAAAAGGTTGTCCTTCCTGTCCTGAGGGACTTGTTCCCATGTTGCATGTGGCTCTATATACCTCCTAAGAATAAACATTATTTGGCGAGTGATACTCTTGGGAATGAAGCTGCCAAACACAAACTGAATGAAGTTCAATTGTAGTTGTATGTAAATAAATTAGGACTAAATAATAAAATTAGACTAAGTTAGAAGCGAAGTTTACCCATTATGAAATGGTTGGATGAGTTGGCAGCCATCAATAGGGGTAGGCATAGAACTCGTAGATTCGGGCTGACCCCCATGTGCTGTGCTAGAAGGAGAAGGGGGCCCACTATATGCAAACACTAAATGGAGAGGGTTGGCCCCCAGATGTAGCACTTAATGATGTATCCACTATTCGCCTACTGGCCATTGATTTGTCTTGAAGATCGAAGTCATCAACTACTTGGTCAAATGGCAAAGGCACCAGGTCATTAGTGTGCCTGTCGCCAAAACCACTCCCACCTCTACCGTGCCTACCAAATCCTTGACCACTTCTAGAAGACATCCTACACATACATTATGCATTGCTAGTGTAATCTTTTTCATAAATCCAAATATTGACAGTTGACAGGACAAAAATTAGAGGTTACCTTATTGGTTTTATTGGGTAAAATGGAGTAGTAGATGGTTAGATGAGTTAATACAACATATTGTATGAGTTAATACTGAAGAGTTCAACAAAATCATATGAAGAGTTCAACAAACAAAAAATAAACCTTCCACATATTGTCAAACTTGAAACAAAAACTAAATATTGTAAACATATTAGGAAAATTATCATGTACAACAGTAGAATTACATTTCTAAATATTTTGAAAATGTTATTTGACAGTTCAATACAAAAGTGACCGGTTGCTAATCATTAGCCCCATCCCAACTACTATTTGAATCAAAATCTTTAAACTCGGGTTTAGATTCATCTGTACCTCCCTCTTCAAATTTCACTTCCTCTCCATCTTCATCTCCATCCTCTCTCTCTCATGTACTTGGTTACAATTGGATGGGTCAAAATTCCTTAACAGGTAACTCAATTGGTGCCACACTATGATATACTAAGACATCCAAATAATCAAGTTCAACAGCAAGCAAAATTTGAAATGGTGCTGGTATGTGTTCTTCTTGAAATGGAGCATCAAGTATAGGAAGATTGCATTCACTCTGCCTTGCTAGAAGGAGCATCTAAATTCCACTTATTGATTTTACTTTACACTGCACGCCAGTCACAACTCTCCCTAGTGCTTCAGGGCAAACTTGTGTAGTAGACTTGTTGGGCTTGTTAAGCCAATACAAATGGATCATTAGTGTTGAGCTTCTGGTTCTGATTGATTTCAACAAATCCAAATCGCGGATTCACTCTAACATGGCTGGGGGACACATCAAACCAATGGCATTTAAATAAAATGACATGATTTCCCATTCCAAAGGATTCGAATTCCAGCACTTCTTCCAACAATTCTAATAAACAACCTCATCCTCACTCCATGAGCTCCCTAACTCGTAGACACTACTATTCATTGTAGATTTATGTTGCCTATAATCAAGCATGTGAAATTTATACTCATTCATAAAATAACTATTGTATATTTTCACCAACTGACTAGGCCTTTGTGCTATGCAGCAAATGTTTTTCATCAACCATATGCTAAGGATCTCTCACCTGCAAAATTGTATGTATGTAATTTTAGCTATCATAATACAGTTAGTGGCTGAAAGTATAACTTTGTTATATGTATATAATCCTGCAACCATCATGGGAATTTGGAATCCAATAATCTCTCCAAGTCTTCCTCCGTAAGGCTTGGATAGCATATACATGTCTTCATCAAACTTGCTAGACAAATCCAAAAAACAATCACAATAAATAAGTTAGTACTATTTTTGAGCATATCACAAACTGCATGTTATGAGAACTCACATGGTAAAATGAACAACTTCTTCACAATTTAGAAGCACATATCTGTGTGCCACCCAATAATCTATGTCGTTGTGAAAATGTCACCGATTTCTTTTAGTCCTAAAAGGTCTACCTGGGCGACGAAAAATTAAAAGCTCCCCACACAACTCCACTTCCCCACCATCGTCATTTTTGGACACTTGATTTAATCTGGTGTATATATTAGAGTCAAAGTATAAAGAGTAAAATGTTGTCACTTCATCAATAATTTATGTCTCCACAATAGAAGCTTCCGCATGGGCACGATTTTTCACTTAAACTTTAAATAGCGTAGAAACTTGTGAAATATAGACACTATATTGATTCATGTACGTGATAATTCACCAATACATAAATGCAAAAGTGTACATTGTCGAATATGGCCACTAGTATTATATCTTTCAAATAGATACATCCAACAATATTGTACTAGCCCACCAACTTTTACTTTGTAGGCCAAGTGGATGGGAAGATACTCCATTACATTGAAGGATGCCGGTGGAAAGATTTTCTTTAATTTAGAAATTATTTCCACAATATTCTTTTCCAAAAGTTGCATATGTTTTACATGCAAAACAGTTAACAATATATCTCTAAAGAAAATACTCAGCTCATACATGGCTTCCACACTGATTTAGGCAAGAGGTCACAAAAAATAATTAGAAATAACCTTTGCACGAACACATGGCAATCATAACTCTTCATTGCATAGAACTTTCACTCCTTTTTGTTCACACACCGGATAATATTTGAAACATAGCCATCAGGAAGCTTCAGGCCTTTCATCCATGTGCACCCCTCTTTCACTTATTCGGCACTTAGTGTATAGGTTGTTTTGGACTTCACTAGTTGTCCTTTATTATTCAGAAACATACGTAGTTCAGACTGATTACAATACAACTCTCTGTCTTTCCTTGCATTCCCATTGTCCATCAACCTTCCTTTCCCATCTAGCACAGTGTTGAATACATTTTCAAAGACATTTCTTTCAATATGCATCACACCTAAGTTATGGCAAATAAGATTTGTGGGCCAATAAAGTAACTCCCAAAAGATACTTCTTTTAACCCAATTATGTGCGTCGTCATATCCAGGCAAATTTTTAGGATTCATCGTAGCCTTTTGGAAGCAATACAAATAGTCTTCTCTTGATTTTTGTTCTTGATAAACATGGAGGAAGATTATTTTCTTCACCTCGACCTTAGATAAACTGCCCACTTTGTGCTCAATATGCGTGATTGAAATGTAAGAATTGACTGTGACAATCAAACCATAAGTACTTTCATCCATTACTTAAACGGAAAGCCTTTGTACGCTCTATACAATATGGATAGGACAATCTACCGTGAGTGCTCTAGCAAGATACCATGCCATAGGTGAAGAAGTCATTAATTATCCACATAAGGGCTACTCGCATAAAGAAATTCTTTTTATTGAATGCATCATACGTCTCAACTCTTTCACGCCATAATAGCTGTAATTCATCAATTAGAGGCTTAAAAAATGCATCCAACTTTTTTCTGGGAGATTTTGGACCCAGAATAATCATATTTAAGAAAATATATGGTTCATCTATTACCATCCTTGGAGGAAGATTGTATATGACCATCATTACTGGCCAGTAAAAATAAGGAGTGACTTTGTTGTTGAATGGAGTAAATTCATCTGTGCACATTCCTAAGTGAACATTACATGGCTCAAATACAAATTAAGGATGAAAATGATCAAAATTCTTCCACGCTTCAGTATGTGCAAGGTGTGCCATGCTACCATCTTCACATAGATTTTAGAAGTCCTATGTAATTTCCTTGGATGTATTCTTTGACATATAAAGTCTTTGAAGTCTTGGAACGAGAGGTAAGTAACGCAAAACGTTGTACGACACATCTATTTTAGTGCCTATGTTTCGTGGCTTGTATCTATCATAACCGCATATCGTGCATTTTGTCTTGTGCATGTCTTCTTTGTAATATAACATGCAATTTCTTTGACAAACATCAATCTTCTAATAAACCAACCTAAATATGGCCACCTTTTTTGAATTGTACAAGTTACTTGGGAACATTACATCTTCTAGCATCGCGCTTCTCATCAATGATATGATGTGATCCATGCATAGTTCAGGTAGGTTGAAATCAGACTTAATATTCAACATCTATAACATTGCGGACAATCTTGTCTGTTTTGTGCAACCTTCCCACAAAGTTTCTTCAGTATCTTTTAATAATTGATAGAACTTCTGAGCTTCTGGGTTGGGTAGTTGTTCCCCGTCTGTTGGATACTCATCCCTAAGAAATGACTAATCAAAATTTGGTCTTGCAACATCCAAGATCATGTCTCTCATCCCAAAGTTGTCATCATTCTTAGATGTAGAAGTTTCACCAACTAGACCTTGACAAAAAAGGTTCCCCAAGAATGTCTCGAGTAATGTAGCCTTTCTCAAAACTATAATGTACGAGGTTATAGTGTACAGTTTCATGGTCATTTAATTTCTGATTGTGACACTTTAAACATGGGCATTTTATGCAACCATTATCCACAATCTCTAGACAGGAATATGCAAAATCCAGAAATTGTACTACCCCCTAGCAAACTCGTCCCTTAGAAACTCATTTTTATCCAATTGCCAGTACATCCATTCCTAATTGGTAGTCATATTTTCCAAAAGGCTTATTTTGGGAGAAGAATAAGTAATAATATTATTGAATTTCAATGTTATCTAAAATTTAATTCCCAAAACTGTAAACGAGTTATACTATTTATATGGCAAATAGTCGTATAGATGTGACATGAAGCAAATTGGAGAAACTAAGAAAACGGAGTATAGATTCTATATATCAATCCACTCAATATAACCTCGTACAGAAAATCATATAAACTCTTAGAGTAAGGTAATACTGACGGAGCAAAAATGGGTTTGATGAAATTATGTAGAAACTAAGGATAAAAAATACTTATAAATAATAGAAATAATGCCACAGTTGGGAATGCAGTTACAAAGAGAAATGTCGAATAGTGGCCCACAGTCGCACCTTAAAGAAGTAAGGCACCCAACGTCTTGTGAGTCATCTCTCTCTTGCGCTCTCTCCCTTCCTCTATTTATGGGTTATTATAATGTATGTCAACATGTATGAGACAAACTTGCAAGGGGAGGGAAGTGAATTTTGAGAATGTTGTAAACTAACTGCCTTATGATGTCCAAATTTTGGGTGAGGGGCACCCTTGTCACTTAAGTTTTGAGAAATAAAAAAAAAATTCAGGAAATTGGGTAAAATGATTTCTAACTATTAAATTTTTATAATTAAATAAGATAATGTATAAATTAATAAAAAATATATTTACAATCATGGTTATCTCTCTCCCACCTCTCTCCTTCTATGTATGTGTGTGTATATATATATATATTTATATTTATATACACAAACACCTGTATGTATGTATATAATAGTGGATTATAATTTTTCACGTATCTTAAATGAGTGTTCAACAAACTAAATCAAACCATTTTAAAAATGATGAGATTGTGGCTTGGTTTGGTTAGTTCAATTTGGGAAAGAATGGAATTGTGTACGGTTTCGTTTGACATTTGATGTTTAGAAAAATTATATAAACTGAACAAAACTATATATTATATACTATATATATATATATATTCATACATGTCTGTCTATATATATACACATACACACACACATATATGTGTATATGTATGTAATAGTAGATTATAATTTTTCACGCATCTTAAATGAGTGTTCAACAAACTAAACCAAACCGTTTTAATAACGATAAGACTATGGTCTGGTTTAGTTGGTTCAATTTGGGAAGGAATGGAATTGTGTACAGTTTCGTTTGATATTTGATGTTTAGACAAACTATACAAACCAAACAAAATTGTATATTATATACTTTATATATATTTGTATTCATGTAACTGAATGTACTCTATAAATATTTATTGGATAATGTATGATTGCTATAATCAATTAATATAGATAATGAATTTGTTCAGTGAATGTAGTCCATTCTATGTAGTAAATCACCAACCCTGATTCGAAACCAAAACTATAAACTATTGTTTGGTTTAGTTTCTAAAAATTCCAAACCATCAGGTATGGTTAGTTTCAAAACAAAGTAACAATTGAATTTCATATACATTTTTTAATTAGTGCGTAAAAATGGATAGGGTTGCACTTGGTTCAATGAGTGAAGATGATGCTTGAAATTACATTGATCTATGTCTGTAGCAAAATGGGTTTATGATCGTAACTTAACATTAGTCACTATGTGACACGTGGAGATTATGCTTGTAACTAAACTGATATGTGCTTGTAACTAGTACAGGGCTATACTTGTAACTTAATGGAACTTTTCCTGCAACCAAACACTCAGTCACTATGTGACGTGCAGAGATCATGCTTGTAACTAAACTGATATGTGCTTGTAACCAGTATGGGTCTATGCTTGTAATTTAACAGAACTCTACCTGTAACTGAACACTCGGCTACTATGTGACATGCGAAGATCATGCTTGTAACGGAACTAATTTATGCTTATAACCAATATAGGTCTATGTTGTAACTTAGCAAGGATATGTACTTGTAACTGGACAAAACCTGTACTTGTACTTTTGTAGACCTTTAAATAGTTCTATCATACTAATGATTACATGCCTCCTTGTCTTTCCATGCAGACTTTCTCTACAACCCATAAATGCTTCTATGACTGAATAATATAATAACCACTTTGAGCACCTGAAGTGACAAAGAAAACCAGGTGATGCCACGAGCATTGCCAAACCCTTCTCTTATCATCGTTTGAGCACTGTCGAAATGAGCAGCCGCAACCCACCACACTTCATCAACCTAGAACGAGCAACTACCAAGGAAGCCTGTAAGCTCTCTTTTCCTTCTTTGTCTCTATTTTGTGCCCTAATTTTGTTTCCCACCATTTGTATATTTTGCACTGGCCATGTTACTCGCTATTTTCTGTATATTTTTCTTTTCATTGGTTGAGCATTAATGAAACTTATGATAAAATGAATAGTTTATATAATATTTGGCCAATAGTATATATTTTCCATTCTATGAGTTGAGCACAATCTCAGCAAATCTATCCTTTTATGCGAGTTTGCAAACATGTGTTGTGTGTTAACCATTCATAACATGGTTCGTTATTATTCTGCTGTTGTTGCTTATACAGAATGGCATGTAAAAGAGTTGCACAAATAATGGACCAGAGGCCTACTGCTACTTCTATGAGCAGCATTGATGAAGCCTCAATAAAGGATTCAGACAGATGTGTTAGTGGTCTACATTTTTTTAAGTAATATTGTCCATCTTAAAATTCACAATATTGTACAAAATATGCAACTAACAAAATATTATTGATTGCAGGAAGGACTTCATAGCTCAAAATGCATGTACATACAACTTAGGATTCGCACAGGATCATTGAGCCATACTAAGTGCATGGAATGAGTTGCCCTCATATAAGAAGGAAAGGTATGCTTAAGGACAAATATCACAATGAGAGTGATGTAAAGTCTCATGATGTGAATGCTAAGTTTTGAGCATGAGTATGTTAAACTATAATAACAATTATGTTGATGGTAAATTTTCAAGCAAGCATCTGTAATCTTACTACTATAAACATGTTGAATTACACACAAAAATTGCCAAATTGCAAACACTGAATTCTTACTTTTGGCATTATTATGGAAATAGGCTACTATCTATCAAGATGGTCTCCTTCAAAATTTCAAAAGTTAGTTGGAGAACTAACCGAATAGTAAGGGTCGCATGTCAAGGAGATGGGTTTTAAAGGTTTGTTGGAGGTCGACTGTGAACTATTGGCAATGGACATATGTGTGGAATTGGTCAACAATTTTGATTGTTATACAAAAGCAATGGTTGTCTGGGGCCATAGGGCTGAGGTCACAGCTGCGGACGTTAGCATAGTATTTGGCATACCTTTGTCTAGCACGTCAGTAGCTCTGAGTGACAAGAAGGGCAAGAAAGTGTCTACAAATGGGCAGAAAAGTGTCTACAGAGGTGCAGGTACTAAGGGTGTAAGCCTAACCACTTTGAAAGCAAAATTAGGTTAGGCAGTGTAGATACATTGTTCAAAAGATCATTCATCTTATACACCTTGACATGCTCCTTTGTCCAAAATCCAAGAATGCCCCTAGTACTAAACTCCTAGATACTATTGCCAACGTCAGCAAACCATCACAGTACAACTAGGTCAACTAGTTTTAGATTGGCTGGTAGTTGAGATGTAGGAGTTTCAAGTGGGTAGAGGATTTAAGAAATCACTCGGTGGCTGTACATTCTTCTTAATGGTAAGTTGTGTATTGTTATCACATTTTGGATTTGCATATTGTTACTTGAAATTTACAATTGATAGTTTTATTATTTAATTTTTATGAACTTTTTACTTCTACAAATTCCTCAACCCATCAATTGAAGTCAATAATGAGGTGCCTTTGATGAGGCAACAGAAAAACAAACAAATTCAAAGGTGCATTCAAATTGAGAGAAGAGGTAAAGAAGTACTATAAAGTATCTGTTAAGTTATAAGCACTCATATGATTATTTTCAAGCATTACATATGCAAAGTCACAAGCTATGTGAAGTTACAACATATCGTTTTCAAATTATTTATGTAAGAGTTAATTCATTTAACATATTTACATATATTCCAGGGTGTTGTCCCCCACAAAAGTGCTGCCATGAATCCAGACATTACTGCTAGTAGGCTACAGCATGAGGTAAACATTAAACACTAACTGCCACATCATTAGTTCTTATTTTTTATAGATTTACTTTTAACTTTATTTCAGCTCACAAGGAATATATATATTATATATATAAAGATGTAATGTCAATGGTTTACAAGAAATCGAAACTTATTGACATTGCACTAATGGCTGCAGCCGCAACACCCCACCCAACAAGCATAGCTAGAACAAGCTCAGGAGGAACACAATCAAACCCAAAGGGCACCTGCTGCTGCATCTCTAACACCTCAGGAAGAAGTTAAGAAGGTGGACAAAACCAAAAAGGCACCTCAGGAAAAAGAACAACGTGTGGAAGACCCTACTGCTAAAGTAGCGAGGATGTTCTTCCCCGCCAAATAAGAACATATGCTAGGAAAAAACCATTGATGGCCTCATCTATAAACCCACAAAAATTCTTCCCTCAACGCCTTTTTTTCATATTGATTCCACAAATCACCGTTTGATGAAGACAAGTACCACAAAATTAATTTGCTAGTTCAAACTAATTTATATATTCCTATGACAATATGATTCATATATGTTTTGTTTATATGCTAGGGTGTTTGCTAGTATGATTAGGTCCACTTGTTACAACCAACATGCACAATCTCTACAATAGATAGTGAGTATCCAATATAGTATGTATTACTTACTTTTGATAGCATTATTTAATATTCAGTTGTATTGTTTAATATTGCACTGCCCAAATTAGGTTGTCATATTTGCTGCAACAATATGAAATCATAAACAATTAGAAGAAAATGGTGTTGTAGCTTGACATTTTCTTAACCTTCTCTTTATGGTGAGAATTGTTATATTTTATTTGTAATTAGTAGTTTCAATATAATCTGAAGAGTGGATAATAAATTTTTTTTCCACGTAGGATAAGGTAATTGTACATTTCGAGGGGATCTCAAAAGACACCACTTTCATACAAAGTGTCTTCGATCAAATTTTAGTAGGATATGACATCTTCAATTGCAATCAGGTTAGTTTAACTATGGTTGTAATAATGTCCATTTACTTACAAGCATATTACTGTTTAGTTACTTTCATATCTCTATACGGTTACTGAAATTTTATAATTATTCTAAGTTTTTGCTCCTTGCCTCCACAAGGAGCATTGGAGCTGTTACGCTCTTTCCCCTATCAGCAAAATATTATGTGTGTTAAATTCCATGAAAATGAACAAAGCAAGTCCAAAATATCAACTTAACCAATTCACGGTATCATGATATTAGCAACATATTCATAGATTTCACTATACTATCTTCTCCACCATCCAAATAATATGTATGTTTTTTTGCCTAGGCGACAAAATTTCACAACCTCTTGCAAAAATTTAGCCACAAATCCCCAAAAGATGACTAAGTCAAGCTAAAATACGTTGATCTCCCTCTACAATCAAAAGGGTGAGCATAAAATTAAATTAATTAGAACATATAATATCTTGCTATATTATTTATGTTTAATATGTGGATGCAGTTGTGATTGCAGGGCGATGTACTAAGATACGTGTAGATTTAGGATAATACACCCATGCCTAAATATACTCCCGTAAATGACTCATCACAACAACACTACTATGATCATGTATACAAGATAGTATATTTAATTTTAACTTGATACATTTCTACAAGGTATGATATGAGAGTTTAGAATATAATATCTGTATAACTGGGTAATACAACCCAAAAATGAATACCGGGAGAAAGTACTTAAAGATGCTAGGGTCTGGGCCAAATTAGCTTGAGTTGTGCTTCACATTAACTATCATGGAAAAATAAGATACTATAACAATTTCTAGTGGACATGCAACATGAAGAATTTTGAATGCCTTGAAATTTTTTTTAGTAATTATTCATAAGACATAGATGCAAGAAAACAATTGCTGATAATTGGTTAAGCTTATACATTGTATATAGATCTAGGAAAACAATTATACAAATATTCTTTATTGGTTCTTGTACAGATCTAAATTTCATACATTCTTTTTCAAGCTAATTATAATTGAATACATTGAAAGAGTTATACTTCAAACTGAATGGAAATATACTTGTAACTGAATAGATCTTTCCTTGTAACTAAACAGAATTCAGCCTATAACCTAGCCAATTGATGACTGTCAGACTATTGTCATATATGCTTGTAACTGAACGGAGCTATACTTGTAAATAAAGATGACTATGCTTGTAACTATACAGATCTCTAGTTGTAATCGAAATAGTCATTCAAATTTTCACTTCGCTAAAATTACTTAACAATACGTGTCTTTTGCTTGTAACTAAACAGGGCTGTGCTTATAACTGAATTGGTCTCTGCTTGTAACTTAATGGATCCCTACATGTAACTAAAGCAGTCATTCAAATTTTCACTTAAGCTAAAGTACTGAACAAACTGTGGATTTTTCTTGTAACTTCACAAGGCTATACTTGTAACTGGATGGGTATCTACTTATAACTAAACGGGCCTCTGATTGTAACTATACAAATCTTTGCTTGTAACTGAAATAGTCATTCAAATTTTCACTTTCGCTATAATTGCTAAACTATCCGTGTATTTTACTTGTAATAAAATAGGCCAATAGTTGTAACTAAACGGGTCTCTACTTGTAGCTGAACAGACTCTACTTGTAATCGAAACAGTCATTCAAATTTTCACTTATGCTAAAATTGCAAAACAAATTGTGAATTTTTCTTGTAAATTTATGGGATTATGCCTATAACTGAATGGGGCTAAGCTTGTAATTAAATGAGGCTATGATTGTAACTATACAGATCTTTGGTTATAGCCGAAATAGTCATACTTCACAGATCTTTGGTTATAGTCGAAATAGTCATACTTCCGCTAAAAGTGCTGAACAATCTGTGTATTTTACCTGTAACTGAACGAGGCTATGCTTGTAACTTAACAGATCCCTGCAAGTAACCGAAATTGTCATTTAGATTTTCACTTATGCTAAAATTGCTGCCCAAATCATGGATTTTTCTTGTAACTTTATGAGGCTATACCTATAAATAAACAGGTCTGCACTTGTAATTAAACGAGTTACTATTTGTAACTATACGGATCTCTAGTTGTAACTGAAACAATCATTCAGATTTTCACTTCCACTAAAATTGCTAAACAATTCGTGCATTTTTCTTGTAACTAAACTAGTCTCTACTTGTAACTTAACGAATCTCTGCTTGTAACCAAAACTATCATTCAAATTTTCACTTACGCTAAAATTGCTGAACAAATCATGTATCTTTCTTGTAACTTTACAAGGCTATACCAGTAATGAATGGATTTTTGCTTGTAATTAAACGAGTCACTACTTGTAACTATACGGATCTTTGGTTGTAATCGAAATAGCTATTTAGATTTTCACTTCCACAAAAATTGTTGAACAATCTTTGTATTTTGCTTGTACATGAACTGATTTATACTTGTAACTAAACTAGTCTCTACTTATAATTTAACAGATCTTTGCTTGTAACTGAAACTGTCATTCAGATTTTCACTTACGCTAAAATTGCAGAACAAATCGTGTATTTTTCTTTTAACTTTACATGGCTATGCCTATGCATGTAACTAAACAGGTCTCTGTTTGTAACTATACAGATCTCTACTTATAACTAAAACAGTCTTTTAAATTTCACTTCTACTAAAATTACTGAGCCATCTGTATATTTTACTTATAATTGAATTGGGCTATGCTTGTAACTAAGTGGGTCTCTGCTTGTAACTTAACAGATCTCTACTTGTAACTAAAACTGTCATTCAAATTTTCACTTATACTAAAATTGCTGAACAAATCATGTATTTGTCTTGTAACTTAATGGGGTTATGCTTGTAACTGAACGAGTCTCTATTTATAACTGAACGGGTCTTTACTTGTAACTATACTTATCTTTGGTTGTAACAGAAACAGTCAATCAGATTTTCACTTCCACTAAAATTGCTGAACTATCCGTGTATTTTGCTTGTAACTTAATGAGGTTATGCTTGTAACTAAGCAGGTCTTTGCTTGTAACTGAAAATATCGTTGCTTGTAACCGAAAAAGTTATTTAGATTTTCTCTTACGCTAAAATTGCTAGACAACCATGGATTTTTCTTGTAACTTTGCGGGGCTATGCCTATAACTGAATGGTTCTCGACTTGTAACTATACGTATCTTTACTTGAAACCAAAATGGTCATTCAGATTTTCACTTTCGCTAAAATTGCTGAACAATCCTTGTATTTCGCTTATAACTAAATAGGGCTATGCTTGTAACTGAACGAATCTCTACTTGCAACTACATGAAACTCTACTTGTAACTAGATAGAGCTCTCACAACTCTTTAGTTTACTGCTTGTAACAGAAGAAAGATTTGCTTGTAATCTAATGAGTTTGTGTTTGTAACTCAATGAAACTCTGCTCATAACTGAACTAGTCAACCACTTAATTTAATAGATAGAGGTATACTTGTAATTGAGTAGAGATATGCTCGAAACTAAATTGGTCCCTCTTGGTGAACTAAATATTTAATTACAAAAAAAAAATTATTACTAACTGATTTGTAACCAATAAAAGAGGGCCATAAATTAGTGACCACAATAAAAGTATCATTTGCTTTAAGTAGTAACTCCAATAGTAACCACCTAAAGGAGGGTTACTAATTAATGACCCCTTTTTATAACCACCAAAGTTAGGGTCAATAATTAGTGACCCATTTGTAACTACCGTAATGGGGTTCACTAATCAGTGATCGACTGTGAAGGCCCACGCTCAAATTTGTGACCCTCTATTAGGACCCAAAAAAAAAAAAAAAAACCAATCAGCCGTCGACTCCTGAGAGATCAGTGAGCACCGACGCATGGCCGACTCGGCTTGGATTTTTTTCACACTGTTTTGGGCTTATTTAACCGAGCAAACTTAGACCCTCAACAAAATTTTGCTATTGTGCGAGAGGAAGGGAGAAATTTTCTTGGTTGAAGCAGCGGACAAGTCTAACAATTGTAAGGGACATGGTTCGATTCTGGGTTTTGATCGGGAGTTGGCTAGTTTTTCTCCAATTGATCATGCTACGGGGTTCGCCTGGTTTGAGGCTTCACTGTTCGAGCATTGTCGAGTTGAGGTGAGCTTCGTTCTTGGTTTTTTTTTGTTGCTTCTGGCGGCCGGGCATTGTAACAGGCACTCGGGTCAGAAACCCGGGTAGCGGGTGAGGAAGACAAGACTCAGGAGTCCGAGTCTTGTCTTGGTCGGGCCGGGCCAGGTTAGGCCAGGCCTGGCCTAGCTGAAAGGGGGGAGGATCCGAGCCTGGGCCGCGAGCCGGCGCATGCCCGGAAGGCAAGGCCGGGCCGAGTTTACTCAGAGAGTCAACTCAGCCCTGAGTCATTGAAAGCGAGTCAACCCATCTAGGTTGACTTAATAACCTAAAATAAATAAATAAATAATAAAAATTGGAATATGCTATCCTTGTGGATAAGGGTAGCCGGGATAGAGGTGATTGGGGATAGCAAGGAATAGGATAAACTAAGATTTAATTAAATTAATTATTAAGAATTAGGATTTTTGGCAAGTGAACCAGCCAGGTTTGACCGGCCGGTTCAAGGCCTTTCAGGCCGGTTCTTTGGGCAATTGAATCGGTTCCTGGTCCGTTGTGTTGAGAACTATTAAACCAAATAGTTTTGGAAAAGTTTGGGCGGCCGGTTCAAGGTGAACTGGTTGGTTTAGTGTGATTCCCTTCAGGTGGCCGATTCACCCAATTTTAGACCAGTTCTTGGAGGAATTGAACTGATTCCTGGTTCAACATGATGAAACCTAGCTACACATGTAATTTGGAAATTTTTGGATGTCTGGTTCAAGGTGAACCGGGCTCGGTTTGTGAGCCAGTGCTTAAGATTATGGTTTTTGGTCCGATTCAGGGCTAGTTTAAGGCCTTTTCGGCTGATTCAGACCAGTTTCTAGAGTTTTTGGGCCTTCTAGATCCATTTTTTAGGGTTTCATGGCTATTTGAATTGAGAGGCAGTTTTGAACTAGGTTAAGCCAGTTCGAAGGTTTTAGAAGCCGGTTCGCTACAGTTCGAGGGTTATGGAGGCTGGTTCCATAAGACTGAGGGTAGTTAAGTAGAGCTGTTGGGCATTAGTGAGTCGGGTGGATTCCGATGGTGGGTTTTGATGCCTCGATATGCATGCCAAAGTGTCAGGATGGGATTTTGGACTAGTTTTGGCTACCAAGCCTGTTTCTTGTGCCGGTTTCGGCGTTGGTGATGGTTTTGTGTGATTTTGATTGCAGATTCACAAGAAGGGGCACACCTAGACCATTGAGTTGGTGAGGTGACTCGAACTCTCTTTTTGGCTTAGCGTCTATACTGTGAGTGACGATATCCTCTCTATGCGTGCATTTTACACTCTGTTTTCTCTAGCATGATGCATTTGTTGACTTTTACTGTATTGTGGCTTGTATTATTTTGGGATATATGTTAATGGTTTTATAATTAGACAGTGAGCCATGCTAGTAGATTGTTATCGATTTTCGTGACATGACTATGTATGCATATGTATATGCTTGTTTGACTGGACATGTGGGGAGTTGTGCTCTGTGATGAGGTTGGATTGCTCTAGTCGTGAGATGGAAAATGCCTCTGACCAGGAGCGTAACATGTGATTGAGTTAAGCCCAATCGTGAGACGGAGAATTCCTCCGGTCAGGAGATGGTCGTCTAATATGTATATGATGTCTCCGATTGTGAGATAGAGGATGCCTCCGATCGTGAGAGCCACGAGGCCGGGGTCTCATAGCAGTATTTGTTGTGCTCCCACATGTTATTGGATGTTGACATTGCTCACTATATATGTATGTATGGATATGTTTTGGTCTAATTATGTGATATACATTCCACCATACATAGTTTAGGTATCGTCCTTCCTCACTGAGTTTCGTGATTCACACCATATTATCTTTTCAGATCGAGGTGACGTTTGTGCACCAGATAGCGATGCTCCAGATTGCACTACCCGAGTCGATCGATATATGGGCGTGTTCTTTTGTTTATCTATGTTTGTACTCTAGTGCTCCCTGTATCCATCAGACAAGATCCTATTTGTATTCTGGACAACATGATGTATATATATATATATATATATATATATGGATTGTTTAATCTCTGGGTGTGATTTTGTTATTATTAGGCTGACTAGGGTTGTGGACTCCAGTGCCGGTCACGGACCCCGGGTTGGGTCGTGACACCTTCTTTGTGACCCACCAAAAGAGGGTTACTAATTAGTGACTATTTTATAACCGAATCATATTCCGTCACTAATTACCAACTCTTTTGTAATTAAAACTGTAGCAGTCGCTAATTTTATAACCGATTTCTGACCTAGTGTCTATGGTCACAAAATTGTCACAAATTGGTTATTATTTTTTTCCAAAAAAATAAGTCTAAGTCGGTCACTACTAGATCACTAATTAGTGACCCATTCTCGCAATCACTAATCTCCAGTCACTAATTGTATTTTTCTGGTAGTGATGCTTGTTTATTTATTTTCTTAACTTGATATAAAATTGAATTTTTTGTTAAAAAAAAGTAATAAAAATCCAAAAGTTATTGTAGAAGTATTGAAAATTGAATCCTAATATACTTAAGAAATTAATAATAAAAATAAATGAATGAATGAATGAATGGAATTATTGTCCAAGTAAACTTCTTGGGCACCCAAGAAAATTTAATAAGCCTTGGTTGGAATGAACTCTTGAAAATAATTTTAGATTCACTTCGCAGGACTTGAATAAATGGTGATTTTAAACCTATTGGCTCTAACAATTAAAATATAATTATAAAATTTTTTAAGTGATTTGATAATAATCAAAGTTGGCCCCCTTAGACATTAACAAATTTTGATTCAAAAATATTAATTCCTTGTTACATTAGCCCTTTAAACTAGAGATTAAAATTCAAATTAATGAGCATAAATACCAAAATCATTTAAACAAGAATAACCACTGATATATTCATCCTTCAAGAAGCTTAATTATAATTTAATCTCTCAAGCATAAAACTCAATCTTCTTGTAAAAGGAAAGATCAAACCGAGAACGAAAATAAGGCTAAGAATTGGCAGTCTCCAATTGGCCCTTATTAAACTCCAAATCAACTAATCCCTTGGCCCGGGTAAAAGTAGTTCTTTTTCTCGCCGGTTCTTATCCTTACTTCCATGCTTTTCTCAATTTACTTGCTCGAACATGGAAGAGAAAAGTATGAAGGTGGCTGGAAATTGGTAAAGGTGCAAGCGGGTAAAAGAATGAATGAGTGGTGTATATGGTACACAGGATGCGGTATGGAGATAGTTGATGGATGTACATGGTATGGGATAGAGAGATGATTTTTGGTGGCAGCCAACGTGGGAGTAGGGTGGAGTGGAGTGGCGAGGTGTGGTGTGGTGTCGCGAGGTGTCGTCTTTATGATTCCCGATGCAACCAATTAAATAAAGCCTTTTGGAATCCGCACTATTGAATTCTGTCTGCCCTTCAAGTGTAATAATGTACATATAATGAACATAGCTGAAGACTTCGCTTAGATAAGCTTCCTTGGATAGCCTTATTTCTAATGTAAACATCACTTTATCTTTCTCTTCAAACTTTATCCAATAGCAGCTCTCTTTCACTTGATTAAATTAGCAAAATGATCAAGGAAATAATTAATAATATAATAGAATAATCAAAATAAGTGAAAGCTTTACCTTGTAGATTTGATATGCTTATATGTTTCTTCTCTCCAACAAGCTTCAAGGATATTTCTCCTTTCTCTTTCTATCTGATTTTATCCACTTGGAGACCTAATTATCCATGAATTACCTTCCATTAAATCAGCAAAAATATCAAAGAAAATTGAGTAAAATCTTGAAACTAAGAAGATAACTTCTATCGACAAGGAGTTTTATGTCAATTAGGAATTTTTTTTTTTTTTTTGGCAAATAAGATCCTTTTCACTTGGGCTTTTGGCTTTTGTTTGGAATGGCTTTTCTGAATTTTGTGGCTTTTGTAGAGCTTTTTAGAAGCTTAAAAAGGAAGGCCGAAAATTTTGGACCTTGACTTTTAAGAAGCAACCTAAAAGATCATCCAAACTCTGGAAGTCTGTCTTGAATCTACACATTCTTGGTCTCTTTGTTTCAGTGAATTAGATAGGATTTTAATTAGAACTGGACTTTGGTCAAAATATAAAAGATGTAGAGCTTCAAGTTATCAAACCAATAGTTGCTGGAATCAACTCAATTCAACTATCTTAACCCAAGTTATAAGCATGTTGCTGAAACCAAACCAAAGCTGAAAATTGTTAGGCACATCATACTTGCGACTTGTTTTTGGGCTGGATTAGATTATCTTCCATTAAGAATTGGGTCTAGTCCAAAGCATAAAAATTATTTAAATATATAAAGAATTGGGTCTAGTCCAAAGCATAAAAGTTATAAATACATAAAACAGTTAGCCAAGCCTTTTAAAATTGCTCAATCCAACTTGTATAACTTTAGAGATATAGTTCAAAAATTGACTAAAGGTCCAAGTTAAGAGATATTAAGACATGCAAAATCTGCAGATTCCTTCTAGGCTTGATAAGGTCACTGTATAGTCTAGTCCAAAATATGAATGTTATAGCCTTTTAAATAATTTGAATTTGGCTTTTTAAATCATCTCAGTCCGACTTTCATAACTCGAGTTAGAGCTCAATCACTAGATAAAGGTTTGACAAAATTCTGCTGTTGATCTACTACAGTGCCATTAAATTTTGACCAGATTTTGTACCTTCTACATTTTGAATTAGACGGAGCCTAAAACAAAAAAGTTGTGACATTTTAAAAAAGCTTTTAGGTAGTTTTGGAATCATCTAATTTTGAATTGTGCAGCTAAAGTTATGAACTTTTTTACTTCAGAGAGGCTAGTTCATCCAAGAAGTTTTCTGCAAAAATTTCGAAGACTTGATATTTTTGTTTCTTTTGCTTCTTAGTGGCTCTTTTTAGCTCCAAGTGCTATCCATCCGCAAAACACCAAAATAGCTCAAAGTAACTTGTTTAGAGTGAGAAATATTTGAAAATTACACGAAAATCTAACAAATATATATGTCAAAATAGTGTTTGTTAGACCATTTTTCTATTTTCTAAGGATAATTATATAATTTATAATATAAAATAAAAATTAGTCCAACAAACTGAACTTTAAGAGTGAAAGAGCATGTCTGGGCATGAGAGGAATAGGAACTACTCGATGAAGGAAGAAGACCTAATAAGAAGATAAAAACTAAAAAATTACGAGTGGAATTCAAACCTTCTCCTAGAAGGCTCTAGTCTAGTGTCATATCAAGGAGTTGCAGAGGAGATGGGACATCTAGAGGGAGAAGCAAGCTACAGACAAAAGTCCTACAAAGATTCACTCTTGGTAAAAGGTCTAATAAATTTAGAGGACTCAGAGAGCAAAGGCATTGAAGACTTTTGGGGGGGAGGGGTGAAGAAAAGGAGTAGATGGCTCTAAACCGGAGAATGGCAAAGGAGACAACCAGACAAAGGTAAGTTTAGAGCGCCAAACAATTAAACTTCGAATCGAGTATAGGAACTGTGGAAATCAACTCTAATTGTTAAGCTTCTAGGTAGAAGGGTAGGATTCAAGGCCCTGGACTCTCTATGGCATAATAACTATCATCGACATTAGAAATGAGTATTACTTGGTAAAGTTTTCCAGTCACATTGATCTTGACCACATGCTAACTAGAGGGCCCTAAATGATCTCCTCTAAAGAAATGGTGTCCAACCCATCTAACAGTTAGATCAACTCTATGGCCATTTGGATTAGGATTCCAGACCTGGCTACTGAGTTCTAACACGAGAAGATTCCAACATACATTGGTGATCGGGATAGATTTCACAATTCCTACGTGGACCAATTAAGGTATGCAGTTGTGCATCAAGGTGAATTAACTAACCTTTGTTGGCCAAATTCATGACTAAAGAAAGGAAGTGTCGAATGGAATATAAGGGACTCCATCTATTGTGCTTTAGCGACAAACAATTTAGGCACTACATAGAGAGTTGTCCGGAGAAAATCAGTAGAGCCACAGTTGAAGGCAAGAAATCAGGACAAGCTAGAGAACAAGGCAAATCATAAATCAGGATGCAGCCAATCCGTACGGCCCTTGGACCATTGTCTAGAAAACTCGATGGGGTAAAAGGAATAACTTGAGTAGAATCAGATAAAGGAATTAGCAAAGGCAAGCCATCGACAATATTAGGCTCCTGCTTTCAAGCACTACACACGAAAATGGGCAAGGATCAATCAGAAGTAGAAGTGCTAGAGGCTTTCACAATTTAGGAAAAAGGTGGAAACAAGAGGAAGAACACCAAAATGGGACAAAGATACATTGCAAAAAAGGGGAAAGATTGGTAGGACAATCTCGAGGCTTACTGGAAAGAGGAAGCAGCAGAGTCTCCAGGCAAGGTGCAGGACTCGTCCAAATCAAGGGTGGGAAAGATGGAGATTTAGAGGCAACTCAAGGGAAGGGAGAGATCCAGAGAAACCGAGGCTTTTCATGTGACAAGTCAACATGAACTCTTAGGAGTTGTAAAGGGTTTCAGGGCCATCAAGATATACAAAAGCCATGATGGGTTGGATCATCTAGTTGGGCCTAATGTTGGGCCAACAAATGAATCAGCAATGAGTAATATCCACCCAAACCACCAAACCTAAAAATAGCACACAAGATCCCATCCAAATATAGAAGATTGGCCAGAACTATCCCAGATTTTGGTAAAGGCCGTGGGATCAAATTCCAACATGCAATTGGATTGAAGCCCCTCTAATGGCTAGGGCCTTTTATCTCTTATAGATCAGTCTTCTCTCAACCTAATTATTTGGAACTACAAGGCTGCCGAGAAGTCATGTTATTACAGGAATTATAAGCAGTTATTGCGAGAATAATGTGGACGTACTAGTAGCTCTGGTGCCAAGATTTCACTCTAAAAAGCTCATGAAAACCTTTGAGCTATTGGGTTGTGATGGTCAAGAGTCTATGCTGGGAAGAGGGTTCTCAAGTGGGATTTTTATGGCTTGAAAAAAGGTGACAATAGAAGTGACGACTTCAGCTAAGGACTCCCACGTTTTACATAGGTAATGACCTTCAATGAAGAAAAGAATTGGTACTTTATGCTCACTTATGCTTGTCCAGGAGAGTAGAATAAGGAGCTTTGTTAAAAGCTCAACAATATTGCCTCAGGAATGAAAGAGGAATGGCTACTGGTGGGGGATTTCAATGATGTTCTAGGGACCAGTGAAAAAAAGGGAGGTGCTAGATTTAATGACAAGAAAACAAGCATATTTCAGGATTGCATTAATCGGTGCGGCTTGATATACATCAGGGTCATTGGGCGTAGATTCACTTAAGAGGTGCTGACAAATGGAAGGGTTAGACCAACAATACGAAATATTGGACCATGCACTTTCCAATTCTACATGGAGATTCAAATTATATGGAGGTGATGGGTAAAGTTTTTTAGCGAGTCTAGTTCTCAGACCATCACCCCATTCTTACATGAACCCACGATTTTCAATCTAGACAAATTGCTAAGCCCTTCAGATTTGAACAAGTCTACACTCTTCACAAAGACTTGATAATTATGTCAAAAGAGCATGGAAAGACATAAATGCTATGAAGGAGATCATAAATGAGATTCCCAAAAACATGAAGTGCGGAACAAAGAAGTCTGCGACCACATTTAGGGGGAGGAAAAGAGAGTTTCTTACCAGATTGGCTAGAATTCAAAAGAGAACTTTCGAAAAGTGATGCAGGAACCCATTCCTAGAGGAGTTCCCCAAGAGGAGGTCTTCTACCAACAAAAATCTAGATTTAGGTGGATCAACAAAGGAGACAGGAACACATGTTAATACCATCCTAAAACCATCAGCAAAAGGTGCAAGAACTAGATCTAAATGCTCAAAAGGAGTGATGGCCAGTAGGGAGAGGACCTTTTTCAAGTTGTAGAAAATGGATGTTAAGTTCTAAAAGGACATTCATTCTGAAAAAGATCAAGATCAAGGTACTATTATCTCTATCATGATGAATTAGATATGCTTTTTAGAACTGTTATATAAGAGTAAGTCAAAATGACCTTATTTAATATGGGGGTACTTAAAGATCCAGATCTTGATAGCTTTCTAGTATCCTACCAAAATTCCTGGCTAGTGGTTAGCAAACAAGTTATTGATTTTCTCAAAAGGGTGGTGGCAAACCTGGATGATTTCATTACAATCAATAACACCTATCTAATATTTATTCCTAAGGTAAAGAGGCAAAAATTCTTGTTCTAATCTAGGCCCACTCGTTGTGCAACATTATTGACAAGGGAGTTACCAAAGTGCAAGTCAACAGAATCAAGCCAATCCTTCCCAAGCTCATCTCCCTTTTCCATATGAACATGTCCCAAGCAAGAAGATCCAGGATAACATTATCATTGCAAGGAAACTCTTACACTCTATGAACAAAACGAGAGGTAAGAAGAGATTCTTTACAGTCAAAATCGACCCTAAGAAGGCCTATAACAGAATGAGATGGAGCTTCATCAGATATGTGCTGAAGGAGATCGGCTTGAATCCAAACCTAGTTGGAGTGATCATGAAATGCATTACTCCATGTCCATGAACATTATGTGGAATGGGGGCTATATAAAGAGTTTTAAGCCAGGAAGGGGGCTGAAACAAGGAGATCTACTCTTGCTATACATCTTTGTTCTTTGCAGCTCCCCCACATGATCAAGGCAAAGGTCTCCTATGGTCATTAGCTACCTATGAGAGCTGGTGGGGGAGGTCCACAAGTGTCACACCTTCTCTTTGCTGATCCCTTCTTTTATTTGGGCATGTCTTGATTCATTTTGTAAGATCTTCGATCAAAGAATATTAAAAAAAAAAAAATCCAACATCTTCTTATCTAAAAATGTTGACTGGGAGACATGCAAACAAATTATGGAGTTCTCTAATTTTGTTGAATTGGACAATACGGACCATTACCTTGGTATCCCTATTGTTCAAGGCAAATCTATCATTGAAGGTCAATCATCTTTCCCTCGCTTGTAAAACAACATTGGCTAAATTAGTCTAGGGCTCTACTCCCATTTATTCATGATGGTGAACCGCCTACCAAAGTTCATTCTCAAGGAGTGAGAAAAGATCCAAAGGTACTTTGTTTGGGGTCACAAGGTTTAAAAAAAAAAAAAACACATACACACGCACACTCTTAGTGGCATGGAAGACTTTATGCAAGCATAAACATCAACGAGACAGTGCATAAAGAGTTTGTAAGGCATGAATGAAGCCTACATTATGAAACTTAGTTGAAAGATTAATAAAGTTCATCAGCCCCCGAGGTAAAGGCCCTTAACAGGAAATATGGGAGAGAACACAACTGCGCTACATCTGTTTCTCTTAGACCTTTAAACTTGAAATTTTAGAGGGCTATTGTTCATGGGTAGGACACTCTTTCGAGATTCGAGCTGTGAAGCAGGAACAATAGGAGAACAATCAATCAAACCCATGGGTTGTTAAAAATATTAGACTTTTAGACCACAAAGCTAGGTTTGACTTGGGTTCCCCGGACCGTAAAATGATAGAGATGGTGGATACAAATGATAATTGGAGGTTGCCTAAATTGAATGCCTGTTTGAAATTAAATTGTCGAGTTCCAAGCCATTCTCCCTCCTTCTCCGTACCTGGACCTGAATACACTTATTTGGCCTAGTGAATGCAACGAGGCTTCCAATGTTCACAAGACATACAATTTGCTCCAAGGGATGAGTTGATAAGGTAGAAATGAGAGCTAGAACAAGGTGGGGAAATTTTAAATGCCCAAAAGAGTGAGATTCTTCACTTGGTTAGCTCTCCAAGTGAAATTAGACATAAGCAAGAGAAGATCGAGATGAAGTGATTGCACCCAGACGTGCTGAGAATGTGAAAATATGACAGAAAATGTCATTAATGTTTTTAAGGATTGCCCAATTGCTAATGAGGTCTAGAAGAACATGATTCCCCTCCTCCCAAAGAGGTAGATATTTAAGGGAGCATGAAGATAGATGGCAACCAACCTGCATGAGGCTAGTGATATCATTATGGGAGATAACTAAGCCTATAAATGAGCAATCACCATGTGAACTCTTTGGAATTGGAGGAATAAGAGCATTTTCAAGGATGACAATCTCAGGCTTATGAAACCAAAGAAAATTATTGATCAATTGATATCCACCCATTAGTCGGTTAATCCTAGGCAAGTCCACCAAGCACTGGTTCCGAGAAGCAGGAGAAGGGTTTTCCAAAGGGTGGGCTTTTCCCCTTAAATAGCTAAGAGATCATCTACGCCATGCTGTTATAAGAGTCTCTGTGCTCGAGACAAGCCAGTGTATCTTGTTTTTCATTGGAGATTCAGCCCCCAGGGTAACCCCCCCCCCCCCCCCCCCAACAAAAAAAAAAAAAGGAAAGAAAGAACTAGCAAATACATGGGGCAAAGTAGCGAGAATTCATTAGAAACATAAATATGTTAGTGTTTTCTGATCTCAAGTTATATGAAAAAGTATCACAAAGGCAATTTAGTTTCAAAATTATAGAATATCTCAAACTCATTAGATCCATAAGAAGAGAAACAAATACGAGGAATAAAAAGCTCATTTACAATAGAAAAATGGAAAAAGTCTATCATGAACGTAAAAATAAACTGTTTTGATAACACAACATCATAATATGAAGTGTACTTATCTTTGTCTGGAATTGGAAAGTTTGCCACGTAATCAGCACCATGGGAAGCTAGACATAAGGTTAGAAAATAAACCGTGTAGGATACTCACAAAGCACATCCAAATATTAAAACCCCAAATCAAAATTATAAAAGACTAGCAACTTTTAACCTAGCTCAACTGTAGCTTCAAAGAGAGGGAGGAAAAGTTTCGAAGAATAACCAACAAACTTAACCAATAAATTGTTGATTACATTCTTCCAGCTCTTCTACTTGTACCTACACTAAAATGATTAAATAATGTATATATCAACAAAACTAGCAGATTATATACAAAATATACTTGTTTGTTTAAATGCTGAAAGATTTCGTGATAGTCAAAGGAGTGGTTTCCTTCTGCTCCTCTGTTTGTTCAATGGCTAGACCTTCAAAGGTGAAATCATTAATTGACTTGTTTTTTATACGCTCCTTTAGCATCAGCTGAACAAAATTAGCAGCAGAGATGGAAGATTGCAAATTGCATACAGTTTGTTCAACTTGGATTTTCAGTGCTCTCCCTTTGCCTCCTCTCAGCAGCTATAACAGCAGCAGCTGAAGCCGGCAAATGCATCAAGCTTCCACTTGGCTTTTCGTCTTTTTCCCTTATAGTTGAACTAGTGACCATGAACAGCGAATCTAGATCTTGAAGTGTCAAAAAGGGCTGATCCTGATTCTTTGTGTTCCCGCTGATGAATGAATTTGTATTCCTGCTTCTATTCAGTTTATATATACTTTCTTCGACTGTGTTTTTCACCTATCATCCAACACAGAAAGAGAGAAGTCAAAACAATAGTCTTAGAAGTCAATCCATTCATATACAATTCAGTGAAATTTTATGAAACAAAACAAGAGTATGATAGTGAGAGGTCATGTTAAACTAGAAAACTCACTAACAATGCAAATGGAATCAAGCAGTTGAATTAACAGATTTGACTTCTTGTTCATAATTCAAAAACGTACACATAAATTTTTAGAGTTATTTGAAACTAGGAATAAGGAAGATCTAAATGACCTTTAAATATCCTGTGGCACTGCATGATACAAAATGCTATAAAGTTCTATTTTCAATTTATGCAATAAATTTCTAGCAGCCTAACAATTGCCTTTTAGCAAAAGTGAGCCAAGCAACATTGTGATAACTTTTAAGGATAAGACATTGAAACTGAAAAGGCCCTCTAGGTCTAGGTTGTTCACATGAAAATTAAATTTAGAAATGATATCATAGAAACCATGCTACAGTTACTAAACATGTATCCATTCAAAAAAAATCAAATCATCATATAAGTAGAACTTCTGATTTCTTCTTTAGCTACATCAAATTAATCAGAGCATGAACTAGCAGGAGGGCCTGTAACCTGCATCCTTCAGGAAAAAAGATAATTTCAATTAAATACAATGGTGTCCAAATGAAACACAAACAGGAAATGAAGTGTGAATTGTCTACCAGAGTTTAACGACTTGGAAGTTTAGAGAAAGTGAAGCAGGAACTTCTTAAAAGCAAAGTGGTTGTTCTGCATATGCATCTTGAGCATCAATTTCACCTAACAATCCATAAACAAAAGATTTTACTTACCATGAATCGATGAACAAGTGTCTTATTTCCTTGTCCAATCCGGTGCACCCGGCCTATGGCTTGTGCTTCTGCTGCTGGGTTAAGCAGTGGTTCTGTTAAAATAACATGTTGAGCTTCCAAAAGATTGAGACCATTGGCTCCATGCTGAATTAAAAGCAGTAGCACTTGAAAAGATTTGGTCTCTGAATGCACGGCATGTCCTTTCACAAAGTTTCCCTGTCCTTTGAATTTGCTGATTGCAACATTGGCTTTCCTATAGTTTAAATACCAAGCATCTTTAGCACCATGATATTTTCATAAGTTGAAGCCCAGCCAATAACCAGTATTACCTAGTTTCAACAAAGGTTTTCTATAACAAAATTTGGATATAACTTGAATGACAACATCAACTGATCTGACTGCTTTTAGCAGTTAAAGATACATGAAGTGACAATAGTCATGTATGCCAGCTTCGCATGTTCATCAGTGCAATCAAGTAGACATTTACATATATGTGATTCAAAAAAATATCCCATCAGAAGCTGTTGCAAATATACTCATATTTTATTGTAACTGATTTTGATATTAACTAGAGAGATTAGGTCTGAAAGTTGGCTTAGTCAATCAAGATTTGACTATATTTTTTTCTCTGTTTCTATGCTAACTCTTGAAGAATTAAATTAACTTTCTTTGTTGTCTGCCCATCTCCAAAATTTTGCAAGTTAGGCATCCCAGTGCACAAAACTTGCAACTCTAATATAAGCATGTAGACTCACCCCTGATGCAGATAGGTTGTTCTTCTGAATAGAATATTTAATACATAGATCACAAATAAGCTATCTTATTATGGTGTTAATTGCGCACGCAGCTCCTTAATATTGTCTCCTGATCTAAATCATTAGCTGCTATTGCCAAGCCCAGACCTGAACTCTCTGAGTAAGCTCTAAATTTATCAGAGCAATAGGTGCTGCCTATGAGTTTTGCCACATCTCGATCAAGCTTTCATCAACTTTTGGCATGTTCCAAGTATAATTTTTCTTTTCCTCTGCAATTAAAACTTTAGTGTAGGTTTTAGTAAATTATTTATTTTCACTTGTAATGCTAGAGAAAGTTATGCATTAAGTTGGCACCAGAAGAATCTCCTAGGTTGGTAAAGGTAGGAAGGCTCTATCAGCCTTGCTGCCATCCTCAACTGAGCATGGCCTGAGAGCCAGATAAATTATTGGAATTACAATCTGTGAAATCTCAATCATAGGCCCCACATTTTCTCTGGCCAGATGATGTCTTTGTTATAAACTTTATTAGTCTACTATGAAGCACAGACACCTTGAAATAGGTAGTGTGTTTAGCGTTCAACATGTGTCAGACATGGACATGGGTTCAACATGCTCTGGACACGTGTTGAACACGGACATGCCTCCGGCATGCTCAGGACAGGTGTCAGACAGGCCTAGAGGTGTCCTATTTTTTTCATCGAAGGAGATGTCAGGGATAGCTAAGAACACAGGTTTCCTAGTTCAAACACCATCCAGGCACACGGAGTAAATTTAGTAATTTTTAAAACTTATCTTAAGGGGTCAAAATAGAAATAATAAGAGTTAGTTACCATTTGTTTCAAATATCATTATCATGAATCATTTGGCACTGGCAAAAAGAGGAAGAAACATGATTTGAGTTGAAGGGAACCGAAAAGGCAGAAAATCCTCATTGGAGCCTCATCCAGCCCTAACAACACTTGAACGAGGCTCAGTCAGCACCTATGACCTGTAACAAGGCCCACATACCATCAGAGACCTTTGCCGGCCTCGCCTAGTGCTGCAAAGCTCCAAGGACCATCATTCTTTCTTCATTGTAGCTTTGTGCTCTTGGTGAAGCTCCAAGGACCATCATTGTTCCTTCATTGCTGCTCCATGCTCTTGATGAAGCTCCAACAACCATCATTTTCTCTTCATTGATACTCTCTGGTCTCAGTGAAGCTTCATTGATGCTCTATTCTCTCTTCTATTCTCTTAATCAATGGATTTCTCCTCTTTTTGGTGGTAACCACTCTTCCTCTCAAGTAGTTATGAGCTTAGCTCTGTGTGCAGTCGCTCTGTTTGGCCTGCTTTTCCTATTGGTTTGGTTGCTTGTCTTTTTGATATAATTACTCTATAATGATGTTTTTCAGGATAGAATAACCATTATTGAACATTTTGTTTGAGTTGTTTCTTTTTGTATGTAATTTTTAGCTTTCATTTTTTGGGTCATGCATCTTATTAATAAAAAATATCTTACAAAATATATTTTCACCATTTCCCCAGAGTGTTGTGTCCTACATTTTAGAAAATTGGCGTGTCCCTGTGTCAATGTCATGTTGGACATGGCACATGTGTTGGCACCAATGTTACATAGGTGATCTAACACTGATTCACAATCAGTACAGTCATATACCTTTGAGACAAAGCTTATATATATTCAATGTTGACAAAGGCTTCCTTGTAGGTTAAGGGACTGTTAGGTTTAGCCATTTAATAAAAACAGAAAATAATGTTAAAAATGCATTTGGCGAGTTGTTTTCTATTTTTATATCAAGAAAATATTTTCTACAAATAGACTGAAAACTGAAAACAATAAAAAGTTATTTTCAGTGTTTTCTATATAAAACTGTAGTAAACTTGTAATTAAGTTCATTTTCAGTGTTTTTCTCTTGTTGCTGCCAGACCGCTCGTGGTTGCCATTTCCGACTGCTCGTTGCATCCAGACTGCTTGTTGTTGCCATTTCCGACTGCTCATCACTGCCAATCCAGTCACTCCATAGCTTTGTTTAAAGAAATCGAACAAGGTCATAAACAAAATCAAACCCAATCAACCCAATCACCTACTAGCACAAGAGCTTAAAATGGAAATCTCATTCCTCCAACAAGCACTAATCAATGGATTTGCTGCATTTCCTATTTACCAAGGTGTATTACTGGCTTCCCCATTCTGTGGCTGAGAAGCCTCAAGCTGAACTTTCTCTCTATAAAAAAGCCTTGCCCAAAATGATTATAAACTTCCTTGGTGACTCATCAAATTTGACTACAGAAAGAACCTGAAGTGAAGCGGAAGTTTGATCTTCCATTATGCTTTCCCTGAGGTGCAAAAGACTTTTTCAGTGGGAAGATGTGCAGCCAATGTTACAAAGAAAATAATGAGATGATTGTTGGGAGCTCCTTAATGGCCACCAAAGTCCCATCTTTGAGAGTCCCTCTATACACAATTCCAGATTTCCCTCTCCCAATCAAATCCTTCTCCAAAAAGTTCCCCATTTCCCTTTCCAACTCCTGGATTTTGAACCATACCGTGCCCACCTTGGGCCGCCTCCACTTGCTCCCTCTCAAGCTGCGGTGATCATCCAAATTGAGCCCTGAAAATCTTGCTAGACTGCTCATCAACAACTCCATTTCACTCGTCAATGCTTTGCTCACCCTTTGTTGCTCATCCCCATCCCCAAGCTTATCTTCATCAACAACACACAAACCCTAGGCTCACAAGGCAATGTGCTCAGTCTCTGAGCTTCTGCTCAGTCATTGACAGCACACAAGCCCTAGGCTCGTCAAAATCAAATGGATGAACAGTACAGATGTTTTTGCACTTTGATCCCTCAAAAGTCTTTCACTCCTTCAATCTGGCCTGTAACCACCCGAGACTACTGGCCCTAACAACTTGTTGAGTCTGAACCACTGGCCCAAAATACTTAAACCCAAGTTGTTCAGTAGTAGCCTCTAGTCTCTAATAAGCCCAAGATCTCTCCCGTGTTTTGTCAATGTGAGATTTGCCTAAGAGTGTCACACACACTCACCCCCCTTTGGAGTGTCACACACACCCCCCCTTTTGGGACTCAGCGTCCTCACTGAGATTTGCCCTACCATCGTTCAAGGTTGCACGCGAAGTGGCTCTGATACCATTTGTAACGACCCGAGACTACTGACCCGAGCAACTTGTTGAGCCTGAACCACTGGCCCAAAATGCTTAAGCCCAAGTTGTTCAGTAGTAGCCTCTAGTCTCTAATAAGCCCAGGATCTCTCCCGTGTTTTTTCGATGTGGGATTTGCCTAAGGGTGTCACACACACTCACCCCCCTTTGGGGTGTCACATGGCCCCTCCGTTTTTACATCTTCAATCCAACCTTCAAATTTTGAGTTTATTCACTTAAGCCCTTGCCAGAAATCCTAAACCTTTAATTCAGTCCAAATGAGTCCTCATTTTCAATTAAATGGAAATGAATAAACCAAACGTATTTTCATTATTTTCATTTTTTGACACAGAAAACAGTAAATCAAACCAAACATGTTTTCTAAAATTTGAAAATCTGAAAATGAAGATCATTTTCAAAAAGTTAAAAAAGAAAACATTTTTGCAAACCAAACAGGCCCTAAGTGCTCTATTCTCTATAACACACTTTCTGTTGAGAGCTTATATGACTATAACAATACTTACAATCTAGCTTTGCTTTAAAAAAAAAAGAAAAGAAAAACAAAAAGAAAAGGACCTATGCATGTGTTTTTTGGTCAAGTCACTTGGTCTCCTTAAAGAGGTGGGCTTCAGCCCATGGTAGTTGGGCTTGGCATCTCACATTGAGACATTTGGGCATGTTGTTAGTTTGGCATGAGTGTTGGGATGCTTACACAATGGAAATTTAGTATTTATTAACTATGATCACCTCATATTAAATACCTCTAACCTATGCCACCAAGATTATATTATGCATTCAACAATCTGAACATGGTTTAGTAAATAAACCTTTCTCATATTGAGATGAAACGAATCCAAATTTGCAACTGCAACACTGGATTTTTACATGCTAGGAGTCCAAATGTCCTCCCTCTAAGCGTATCCACGTGCTAAATGCCTACTTGCACACCCCACTATGCTAGCAGCTAAGATGATTATATCTCAATTATGGTGTTGGAGAACCAAGGTGCGGCCGAGAAAGAGCAAGAGAACAATGCACATGTTGGCTAGGGCTAGAGAGCTCCTGGGAATTTCAGCCAAAAGTTGTATAATCCGTGGCTGCTTGAGGGCTTAAAAGGGGGCTCCAACAAGCTTCCTAACTTGGCAAAACCAAACTCTATCATGGGGATGGTTCTCAAATCTTTCCTAAACTTAGGACATAATTGACCAAGAGGCCAGCATGTGCAGCTACATGTGAGCCTTCTTGTGCACCTTCATGAGTTCAGCCAAGCCATGCTTGCCGAACCATGGGCGACTTCCATTGGGCTTCCACATGCGCAACCCTTTTTCTCTCCTATGTTGTACATTGGACTTAATTTAATGTCCAACCATTGGACCTAAACACTAACGCAATTAATTAAACACTTTAATCAATCCAATAGACCAATTAAATAATTCTCCAACTAAATATTTCACATCATCCAACAAATGGATAAAATTCCATAATCGATATAGGCTTACTTGATTTTGTGTTTGAGCTCTTAGGCTCACCAATTAGCTACTAGTGAGATTAATTAAACACTCTTGAATTAATCTGTCATTAATTCAAAAGTGCCCGCATTTTTGGTGATATCTAACAAGAAGCCCATGAATACCTAGAAAGAGGTGAATGTATGTGAACATTTTCATATGTGCAATACAGTCTTTCCATTATCTAATCTCCCGATTGAGGGCTAGGGCTTGGAGAGATTAAGTCGGCATCTACGCAGCCTCAACAACTATGCATCTATTTTGGGTAATAGTTTTTGTGACCAGTAAGGAAAGTCCTCTCCTCATTGTTACCTGGCCTATGCAAGATCTTAAAGGAACCAATTATTGCAGAAAAATAGGAGATTCGTCATCCAGCTAGATAGGTAATGCATCCTCTATTGGTCCTCATAGATATCTACACATGAACAACTTATACATAACATAAATGAAGTAAATTGAAAAGAGAAAATTATATTGAATCTGAACATTACAGTGAAATATATACAGCAACCCTAGCTTCTAAAAACAGTAAATTACTAATCAAATTCCACGATTTATGGGACACCCTAACAGAATGAGAAACTTACTAAATTAGATCTAAATCAGATTCCATGATTTATGGAATATACCTAAATTTACGAACACAATCTGTTACCAAAGAATTTCCTAAAAAAAAAAAATAAATAACTAATTATACAACTAAATAATTCTACATGATTTTTCCCACACTCCCCCCTTAAGCTGGTAAATAGGTATTCTCCATTCCCAGCTTGGATACAATAGTTTAAAAAATTGAACTACTTAACCCTTTGGTGAGAATATCAGCTAGTTGACCATGTGTAGACACGTAAGGTGTACAAATCAATCCACTTTCCAACTTCTCTTTGATAAAGTGTCTGTCGACTTCAATGTGCTTCGTCCGATCATGTTGTACAAAGTTGTGAGCTATGCTGATTGCTGATTTGTTGTCACAATAGAGTCTCATAGGATCATCCCACTTAATCTTCAAGTCTTCAAGGATGATTTTCAACCAAAGTAGTTCACACACACCTTGAGTCATTGCTCGGAATTCAGCCTCTGCACTTGATCGAGCTACCACACTTTGTTTCTTACTTCTCCATGTCACAAGATTCCCACCGAGGAATGTGCAATATCCTGAGGTTGATCTTCTATCAACAATTGATCCAGCATAATCGGCATCAATGTATGCCTTAAGTATTAATCCTCCATTTCTTCTAAACAACATACCTTTCCCTGGTGTTCCCTTGAGATACTGTAGCACTCTATAACCTTCCTGTAGATGAACTTCCTTTGAGCTATGCATAAATTGACTGATCACACTCACTGCATATGCTACATCTGGTCGTGTATGAAATAGATAAATGAGTCTTCCTACTAGGCGTTGATACATTTCTCTGTCTACTGCGGTATCCTCCTCTGCTTTTTCAAGTTTAGATTAGGATCCGTGGTAGTACTTGCTGGTTTGCATGTTGTCTTGCCAGTTTCTTTGAGAAGATTTGTGACATACTTTTGTTGAGAGATAAAAATTCCCTGCTTAGAATGAGTGACCTCAATCCCGAGAAAATACTCCAGTCTCCCTAACATTTTAATCTCAAATTCCTTAGCCAAATATTGACTCAAGATCTGTTTCTCCTTGATGTCATCTCCTGTCACTATTATGTCATCAACATACACTAGAAGGACTGTAACTCCCCCTGAAGGAGAGTGTTTAATGAACAATGTATGATCCCCTTGGCTTTGTTTGTATCCCATAGTCAACATAACTCTTGCAAATCTCCCAAACCATGCCCGTGGTGATTGTTTAAGGCCATACAATGCCTTTTTCAATTTACACACCGTATGAGCAGCAAAATTCTTTCCATATCCTGGTGGAACCTCTATATAAATCTCTTCCTCTAGTTCCCCATGTAAGAAAGCATTCTTGACATCAAATTGTTGTAACTCCCAACCATAATTAGCTGCTAGTGATAACAATACTCTAACTGTATTCATCTTTGCAATAGGAGCAAAGGTCTCTAGATAATCAATTCCATAGGTTTGAGTATACCCCTTGGCTACCAATCGCGCCTTGTATCTCTCAATTGACCTATCTGCCCTATACTTCACCATATACACCCATTTACAACTTACTGGTTTCTTTCCCACCGGTAACTTCACCAACTCCCAAGTCTTGCTCTTTTCCAACGCCTCCATCTCCACATTCATAGCTTGTTTCCATTTTTCAATGGACAAAGCCTCGAATAAGGTGGTAGGAATGGTGATGGTATTTAAGCTTCCAAGAAAGGCTTTATGAGATGGTGAAAACTTCTTAAATGACAAAAAATGTGCAAGAGGGTATAATGGTTGCTTTGTGCATTTTCTAGTTCCTTTTCTAATGGCAATTGGAAGGTGATCATTATCAACACAAGACTTAGTTTCATCTTGCAATGGATGGTTAAAAATTGTTATCTCATTCGAAGGATCTGAGTTGGACTATTGGACTTGCATGGGTTCAAGAACATCCATCTTCCTCCTTGTGAACACCTTGCCAAATTTCACATTTCCAGGAGCAGAATCGATCTTTTCTTGTGGTTCGTTTAGTGTTTTAGGCATGGATTCAAGTCTAGGTGTGGGCTCAAAATGAGTGGAACAAGATGAACAAGAAGGTGTAGGTATAAAATCTGAGATTTTAGACAGAGGAATTGATGATGTAGGTGCAGAATCTAAGGATGCAAGTACAGAATCTGAAGTTTTAGACAGAGGAATTGATGATAAATCAAGTAAAAAATCTTCTTTATCTTCCTAGTCGAATTCTCCCCCTGAAGATAAGGATTAATGAAATAAGACTCTTGTTCATTGAATGTAACATCCATCGAGACATAGAATTTCTTTGACGGAGGGTGGTAACACTTGTACCCTTTCTGAGTCAAAGAATAGCCCACAAAGATGCATTTTAGAGCCCTTGGATCTAATTTCCCCCTCTTTTGACTATGACATGGACAAATGACACACACCCAAAAATCCTTGGGACAAGGTTGTTTGTAGTGTTTAGGCCTGGGTAAAATGTTGAAAGTGTGTCCATAGGACTCTTAAAACCCAAGACTCTTGAAGGCAAACAATTTATCAGATGAGTGGCTGTAAGAACTACTTCCCCCCAAAAGGCCTTAGATACCCCTTTTTGAAACGATAAGGCTCTAGTTTTTTCAAGAAGATGGCCATTTTTTCTCTCTGCTATCCCATTTTGTTGTGGAGTATTGACACAAGATGACTCATGCACTATTCCTTCTTTCTGAAAGTATGGGGTAAGAATGTGATTGAAATAGTCCCTAGCATTATTTGACCTAAACCTTTGATACTAATCCCAAATTGATTTTTGATCATAGAACAAAAATTTGGAACCACAGTACTAACATCATACTTATGTTTAAGCAGAAAAATCTAGGTAACACGAGTACAATCATCAATGAAAGAAACAAACCATCTTGCCCCAGAAACATTAGAAATAGTAGATGGACCCCAGATATCACTGTGAATAAGATGGAAAGGAGTAGAGCTTTTTTTATAACTAATTGAAAAAGGTACACGTTTGTGTTTAGCAAGTTCGCACACCTCACACTGAAAATTTTCAACATCTAAATCCTTAAATAAAGAAGGAAACATAATTTTAATAACGCTAAACGATGGATGTCCAAGACGGCAATGATGAAGTAAAATTTTTTCTTTATTAGATAGGACAAACTCTGATATGAAGGAAAAGGGTAATCTGCCCATGGTCATGTTCAATTGACTTGGTGCTTCAAGATAGTAGAGCTCATTCCTTTCTTTAGCATGTCCAATCGTCCTCCCCGAATTCTTGTCCTAAATATACAATAACTACCGTGAAAAATCACATTACAAGATAAATCTTGAGTGAGTTTTTGTATAGAAACTAGATTTATGGATAATTTAGGAACATGAAGGACATTTTTTAAATTCACTGATGGGATTATTTTGACATCCCCCAAGCCTGCCACAGCGATCAAGGATCCATCAGCCGTGGCTATTTTCCTATTACTTGGACATAGAGTATAGGTTGAAAAAAATATTGGATGAATGGGTCATATGATTAGTTGCTCCTGAGTCCATGATCCAGGAGTTGGTGAAAGTTGAACTTGAGACATATAATCCAATGAAAAATGGAAACTCACCTGAATATGCCAAAGAACAAGTACCTGGAGATCCTTCAAGTTTTCCAAGATTGTTGATAAGTGATCTCACCCTCTCAATCTCTTCTTGGTTGAGACTACTCAGCTCCTGTGATGTTGATTCACCTGGTGGTCCTACAGCAATGTGGACTTGTCCATTATTTCGTGATTGACCTCCTTTTTGGCCCCATTCTCTGCTTGGAGGCTTTCCATGAAGTCTCCAGCTTTTTTCACGGGTGTGGCGAGACTTCCTATAGTAAGTGCATCATAATCCGCCACGGTTTTGGGTTTTTTGCTGCTGGCCAGCTTTTTCTCCTTCAAGTGTTGTTCCTTTCTCCATATTTGCAAATGATTTGTTGTTACCACTAGCCACCATAGCCAAACTATCAGTGGTTTGTGGTTCAAGCATCAACCCTCTTCTGCTTTCTTCACTTCGGATTAGAGCCACTACTTCGTTAAAGCATGGAACCTCTGGCTTTCCAAGAATCTGTATCCTCACTTGATCAAATTATAGATTAAGTCCAACCAGAAAATCGTAAATCCTATCTTGTTCAATAAAGTTTTTTAGAAGTGCTACATCATCTGAGCATTTTGGTTTGATCACTCAATAGTGATCCAATTCTTGCCACAAGGATTTTAGTTGATTAGCATATTCAGTGACTGTTCTACTCCCTTGTTTTGTAGCCATAGTTTTTACCTTGACCTCATACACTTGAGTCACATCTCTAGCTTTGGAATAGGTTTGTTGAATCGTATCCCATATGTCCTTAACAGTAGTCAAAAACATGCATGTGTCACTTATTTCTGGGATCATGGAGTTCCACAACCACGCCATGATCATAGAATCTTCTTCATCCCATGCTTCAAACCGAGGATTCTCTGGTTTGGGACATGTACCCATGAGATGGCTAATCTTTCCCTTTCCTTTCAGCACTATACGAATGAGTTGAGACCACTTAAGGTAGTTCTTTCCATCTAACCTGTAGGAGGCTTGAATATTCTGCAATTTTGTAAATTCTTTTGGTTGTTGGAGTGGGATTACCTCTTCTGATTGGGTTGTAGTAGAAGTCTCTTCGATTTTTGGCATCCTGAACGACGTTGAGTTAATGATGATGTCGGCGGGAAACACAAACAATAGTGACAACTAGGGTAGGGTAGAAATTTCAAAGCTTGACTAAAACAAGCTCTGTTTGGCAGAAAGAAGAAAATAAAAAAGGAGGTGATTGATAGGCAATAAAGGCCAAACAAGGAAGAATCCCAGAAAAGAGCTAAGGCTTTGATACCATGAAGTAAATTGAAAAGACAAAATTATATTGAATTTGAAACATTACAATGGAATATATACAGCAACCCTAGCATCTAAAAACAGTAAATTACTAAATCAAATCCCATGATTTATGAGACACCCTAACAGAATAGGAAACTTACTAAATTATCTCTAAATCAGATTCCATGATTTATGAAATATACCTAATTCTACAGACACAATCTGTTACCAAAGAATTTCCCAAAAAAAAAAAAAAAACTAACTAATTATACAGCTAAATAATTATACATGATTTTTCCACAATAAATTCATTTATAACCGTCCGGTGATCAAAAAATACATCAAAGCATAGGTTGTTATGCACAAGATCACCATGAAATCTCAATTCTAAGGACTATTTAATGCAGTATCACATATATACAAGATGACCATTATCGACTAATATGACGCAACTTGCATTTTCTAGGTGGGCTAGTTCAATAAATCTGATCTCTACCAAGCACCCATTCATGTGCACTGGTGTCACAACACTGATCGACCATGAAACGAGGAACTTGTTTTCGAATACATGCATCAAATGTGAGAGTCTATTCGAATCTAAACAATGCCCTGTCTTGACAAATTCAATGACTTGGAACAATTTAAGATCACAGCAAATAAAGACACGTTTCATGATCACCATCTAATACACAACCTAGTCTCGTGATATGTATAACTATGTGTGATCTAACAGCTTCAACAAATGTAAAACTCATTCACACATAAGATGAAGATAGCCATGTAAATACATTTACTATATTGAAATAATATGATTATATTACAAGAGTAGATTACATGCCATTTCAATTGGCTAATTGAGCACTATTACATGCGTGACTGTGGATTAAGTGCTTGTGTGACTATAGTAGTACTTCCGTTTGCCTTTGTCCAAAAAAAAAAAAAACAAAGGCTTTGGCATGTGGCTATTACCCTCTCTACCTCCCCCTCTCTTTAATTTTATTTCAAGGTCACGGTTGATTCTATACATTTGGCAATTTAGAGATCTCTTTGAGCTCCCAGCCTTCATCAATTCAGGACATTTAGTCAGTTGTACAATGGTCATAAAGGGGGCAGGGGTTGCTCAAGGATAAATCACACTAGAAGCATGTGACAAATAATCAAGGTTAAAATCATTATTGATTTCCAACTTTGGAGGGGCCATAGAAAAAAAAAATAAAGTTGATAAGCATGAGATAAACTATATTCTCTACTTAGTTTTTCTTCTTAAAACATTTTTAGCAGACATGCAGGACAGGAAACTATATTTTTTTCAGGGCTACTTGATTCCTATCAAGTTAATGATAACGAGAATTATATTCTACATATTACTTATTTGTATAACTTTTCCATGTAAAAACCTTAAAATGATTACAAGGATAAATCTAAGCAATTAAAAAAACATATCAGCATAGATTAACACACAACATAACCATTTTACTGACATTACCTGCCTCCTTTCATCCTGATATAGCTTATACCATTAGCAGCAAAGGCATGCTCCAAGACATCAAGGACATCATTCCAACTGGAGAAAACAAGAAGCTTGGCTTTTGGATCTGTAAGAACTTATCCAGAGAATTCTTTTTGTGATTGCCTCAATCTTCCAAAAATACCCCAGCCACAACATGTGTTAATGTGTCAACAAAAAACGAAATGATGATTACTTTATAAATGAACAAGTTGCAATAAAATAAAAGTTGAAAATCCAACTAAAAAAAATTCAATTTATTCACCATGGCATAAAATATATATAAATGGAATTGCTCCTTTATAACCAGAAGGTCAAGGGTTTCAGCAACAGAATAATTTCTCCCTGTAAAAGTTATGAGAAGGCCACATACACTTGACCCTCTCCCTACTCTTGCAAAGCAAAAGTCTCTCGCCCAGGGCCAGTTTATATATATATATATATATATATATATATGTGCCTAAATTTCAGTCTCGTTAAATTTATAAGCCTGAAAGCCTAATGGAACTGTAAAATAGCCTCTTGGAGACAAATAAATGTGCAAGGACATAATGTGTACAAACTATGCATTGGACATGAAGGATACCTTTGTCCCATATGAACCATGGACGGTAACAGAACCTTCAGAATTTTCACAACCATGGAAAGAACTTTCGGATCTATTTAGCCTATCATCAGCAAATGCAACATTTCCAAAATTGGTATGCTGTCGGCATGTTGGGCACATTACCCATTTATCATGTAACTTCCCTGGTGAACAAGCCGCCTTTCACTCATTGCAAAGAAACCTACAAAAAGTAATTCACAAAAGAAAAAGGATAATTAAACTTTGAATATTCTGCCAGTTTAAATATATTATTGGACATGACATACAGACATGATAATTCTACCCCTCCCATTGCATTGTGTCATTAGCAGCTAAAGAACAACTAAACCCTGTAGCATGGGCAACAAAACTCACATTTACAGCACGTGACATGCCCACACTGAAAAACCATCTTTTGATTATGGATCTTTTCTTGGCAAATTGGGCAGGTTTGCTCATAAATTTTAACTGCACAACCATTTTCTTTTTCTGAAATAGATATGGAAGAGACAGCTGCAACTTCATCTAAAGATGAATTCTTTGGAATATCCAATTGCAACTTCTGCTTTGATTGTACCAAACCCTGGAAAATACCAATAAGAGCAAAACACAGGAAAAAATAATCAAAATGAGTGTGTGCCTTCACTCTTTCATATATAAAAATGAGAAACAGAGTCAAACACAAGAATTGTTTTTCTAAACGCAGATAATAACAATAAACCAATATCTTGATTGCAAGAAAAGAATTCAATCTTAGCCCAATAGGATACAGGAAGATTCTAAGCCCCCATAATATGTCACCAAATAATTATAGGGAACAGTAAAAAGTGGTTAGAAGACCTAAGCCCTACTGCTTACTATAAGCTCATGCATTGGACAGGAGAAAATCACGAATTTGAAATATCATGATCAGGCATAGAAGCATGAAGCACAAAACTGGAAATTGAAGTTAATGCAATAGAAGCATACACCATAGAATTGGAAAGACATGATTGCAACAATGTCTGAATATCTGCCTTCTTGAGATGGAACTAACAAGAAGTTGCAAAAACCAAAGTAAAAGGATACAATAACGGTAATAATTAAGACCTAAAGGCGATAGAAGACAGAATTTTTTTTTTTTTTAATAGTTCACAAGCATTGAGCTCAATTATGGTAAAAAATTGAAGGTCATATGCAATAAACAAGAACTCCAAATCCTTTTCAATTTCAGAAGCGTATATCTAGAAGTTGACATTGAGATTGAAAACTATGTTAATTTGTTCATGCACTAAACCAACTATGCCATTAATGGAACTGTTCTCAAAGAATATAAATGAGGTAAAGGATGATGAAGGGACAAAGATTTGGTTAAAAGAATTAAGCATATATTGCATTTATGGACATTAGCATCAAGTTTCATCTCCATGATGAGGTTATCTTCCAACAATCTTTTGAAAATCTTTTACTTATGATTAGAAAAGCAAATTAGTGTAAGATAGGTCATGTGACTCAGACAAAGCTTTGAAAAAGTAGCAATTTGGTTGGGTTTGGAATATTACACTCTGACAAATATCCATATCCCAAACTCAATTACTATCTTTATCTTTTTCAAAGTCCATATTTAAAAGCAAGGTAGTCCACATGGACGGAACCTGTAAACAAAGGAGGAAGAAAATAACTATCTCAATAAATAACATTAGTAGTAGTGGTACATGTATATATACACCTTATAACAAAATACTAATGACTACATATTTCGATGTGGGATTAAAGATTAACTATTTTAACATATATATTTCTACACTCTCCCTCAAGCTAGTGCATACAAGCTAGAGCATACAAGTCATATACACCAAGCTTGTCCCATATATATGTAATTCGAGGTTCCCTGAGTGTCTTAGTGAACACATCCATTAACTGATTATTAGAATTGATAAAACTAATAACAATGCATTCAGATTGAATTTTTTCTCTGCTAAAATAATAGTCCACTTCTATGTGTTTGGTCGTCTCATGAAACACTGGATTAGAGGCAATGTGCAAGGTAGCTTGATTATCACATATTAACTGCATTTGCTTAATATCTCCAAACTTCAATTCTTGGAGTAATTGTTTGAGCCATGTAAGTTCACATGTTGCCAATGCCATTGCAAGATATTCTACTTCTGCACTTGACCTATCAACTACATCATGTTTCTTACTCTGCCAAGAAATCTAGTTGTCTCCAAACATTATGCAATAGCCTGAGGTTGATCACCTATCTGAGAGTGAACCAGCCTAGTCTACATCTAAGTAGCCAATTATCTGAGAATGACCTTTGTTTTCATAGAGAAATCCTTGGCCTAGTACCCTTTTGATATATCTAAGTATTCGGATTGCAGCATCCCAATGACTATTACACGGAGATTGTAGAAACTAACTAACTACACTTATAGCAAAATAAATGTCCAATCGAGTGATAGTAAGATAGTTCAATTTTCCAACAAGTTTTCGATATTGTCCAGGATTTGATAGAGGCTCCCCTGTCCTGGTAAGAGTTTGATATTTGAATCTATAGGGGTGTCTACAGGTCAACGATCTGCCAAGTCGATCTCCTCTAAGATATCAAGAGCATATTTTCGCTGAGAAATAATAACACCAGTTGAGTACTGAGCCATCTTAACACCAAGAAAATATTTAAGTCTACCCAAGTCCTTGATCTAAAAATGACACAAGAGATGTTGCTTTAGTTTGCTGATTCCTTCTTTATCATCTCCCGTAATAACAATATCATCCACATATACTACGAGATATATGCTCCTATGGTGTGAGGAACATCAATAAAAAACAAAATGATCTACTTCTCTACGATTCATGCCAAATCGCTGAAGTACCAAACTAAATCGCCCAAAACATGCTCGTGGAGACTATTTTAGGCCATAAATTGATCGACGTAAGAGACATACTATGCCAGACTCCCCCTGAGCAACAAATCTAGGAGGTTGCTCCATATAGACTTCGTCCTCGAGCTCACCATGTAAGAAAGTATTCTTGATATCAAGTTAAAAAAGAGGCCAATGACACATAGCAGCTAAGGACAAAAGAAGATGAACAGAGACAATTTTGGCAACCTGAGAGAATGTATCGCCATAATCCAAGCCATAAATCTGAGTGTAACCTTTGGCCACCAAACAAGCTTTCAAGCGATCAATCTGCCCATCAGGTTCAACCTTTACAGCATAAATCCATTGACACCCAAATGTGGATTTGCTCAGAGGGAGAGAAACGAGTTCCCAAGTGCCACAAGAATGCAAGGCTACCATTTCATCTAGCATAGCCTATCGCCAACCAGGATGTGATAAAGTCTCGCCTATACTTTTAGGAATAGACACAGAATACAAGGAGGTGACAAAAGCAAAATAGGAAGAAGATAATCGACGATAACTCAAAAAGGTATAAATAGAATGAGAGTTTCGCGTAGAGCAATCACCTTTACAAAGGGCAATAAGAAGACTATTAGAAAGAGGAACCTAGAATGGTAAAGATGCTAGATCCGGGCGAGAATCTGCAAGAACAACAATGGAAGTCTCAAGGCGCGATCGACAGTGCTAGGTTTGAACAAGGCGAGAGATAGCAGTGTCAATAGGGGGTCCAAGCAAAGGAATGGGGAGAACATCTGATACAGATGAACTTTCAGTCAAAGAATAGTAGAATGGAGACTCCTTAGAGAAAGTAACATCTGTAGAGATGATGTAACGATGACTGTCAAGATGATAACATTGATAGCCTTTTTGAAGACCGGAGTAGCCAAGGAAGATGCATTTGAGAGATTTACGTTGAAGTTTGTCTTGCCCAAAAGTCAAATTATGAACAAAACAAATACAACCAAAGATACGAGGGAAAAAAGAAAATAATGGAGCAAGTGGAAACAACAAAGACATGAGAGTTTGATTTTGTAGGGCACAAGAAGGCATATGATTGATTAAATAACAAGTAGCAAGGACAGCATCACCCCAAAAACGAAAATGGACATAATTATGAAAGAGTAAAGTACGTGCTGTTTCGATCAAGGGTTGATTCTTATGTTCAACGACACCATTTTGCTAAGGTGTGTGAGCACAAGAGGATTGATGAAGAATGTCCTGTGCAGACATAAAAGAAGTGAAAGAAGAAGAAAAATATTCACAAGCGTTATCACTCCTTAAAGTATGAATAGAGGTATAAAATTTATTTTGAATCTCAGCACAAAAGGTTTGAAAAATAGACAAAATCTCAACACGACTTTCTTAAAAATAACCAAGTACATCTAGAAAAATCATCAATAAAAGTTACAAAATATTGATAACCAGAAATTGTGGAAACATGACTGGGAACCCATATGTCAGTATGGACTAACTCAAAAGAGGACATAGCCCGATTTTTAACTCACTTGAGAAATGAACTTCGAACATGTTTACCAAGCTGACACAACTCACATTCTAAAGACTTCAAAGACAACAAACTGGGAACCATCTACTGGAGTTTAGAGATGCTAGCATGACCTAACCGATTGTGGAGGAGAGATGGTGAAACAATAGAAGTAAAGGCAGCAGGATATAACGTCAGTGTGAGAAGGTATAGTCCATGCGATTCACGCCTTTCGCCAATCATCTGGCCCGTATCCCGATCCTGTCCATGAGATTCACGCCTTTCGCCAACCATCTGCCCTGTATCACAGTCCTGTAGAAAAACAGAGTCACGATTAAAAACAACAAAACAATTAAGTGAATTAGTTAATTTACTGCTAGAAGTTAGATTAAAGGGACAGGCAGGGACATAAAAAACAGAATTAAGGTTAAGGAAGGAAGAAGAAGAATTTGACCAGACCTTTAGCCAATGTTTTTGAACCATTAGCCAAAGTAACCATAGAAAGAGAATGAGGACTACTAAGTTTAAAAAAAAGATGAATATTACCGGAAATATGGTCAGAACCAGCCGAGCCTAGAATCCAAGGGCCAATAGAGGATGATTGAGTAATGCAAGCAACTGAATTACCGTTCTGGGCAACAAAAGGTGAGGCAAATGACTGAGCAGATCTAGAGGCAGACAACTGAGCAGCTTGGTATACTAGATAATTTTGATAATCAGCAACAGAGATGGTAACTATGGACACCTCAAACACAGAAGAAACATCTAATTGAGCAATATTAGAAGTACGAGATGGTCGGCCATATAATTTATAGCAACGATCACGAGTGTGACCCATCTTGTGACAATAAGTACATTAAAGACGCTGGCCTTTACTCTGCCCTTGAAGCAAGAACTAGTAGAACTAGTATGAGATTGGGAAGCCAAGACAGAAGAATCACCGACAGAAGCAGCTGAAGTGGGTATAAGCTAAGTAATCTGAAGTAGCCAAGCAAAACATCTTCCATAGAAGGAATGGAAGAACTCACTAGTATCTCTTAACAAACAAAGTCAAAGTCAGAAGATAAACCAGCCAAAGTAAGGAGCATGAAAAACTTATCGTAGTTAACTTCTTGAGTTGCAATGTCAAAAGTGACACGAAGGAGCTTAGTAAACTTCAATCTAACACCCTAGATATGCTCTAAGTAGGCATGAGCTGATCCTATTTGCGAAGATTAATTATGTCAGAGATGAACTCGTATAATCACTAAATATCATTGGTATATAATAATTTGGCTTTCTCCCATACTTTGTAGCATGTTTGATAAGGGAAAAAAAGATTAATCAGCTAACGATAATATTCCACAGTAGACTACATAGCTGAGCACCAATTACTTCCCAATTATCTTTATCAATCATGGGAATATCAAAAGCTTGCTTAGCCAAGTGAACAAAATTGCATTGGCCTTTAACTAAAGCTCAGTAGTAGAGGCCCAACGCAAATAATTGGCACCATTAAGAGGTTCAGTGACAATAACTGGAGGGCTTGGAATTATGGAACTAAAAATAGTAGACTTGCTAGAAGAGCCAGACATGATAAAGAATAGAAAGCAATTGAAACAAGTTCAGAAATCTAACCACTCTTGGTACTTAGATAAAAGACACCAGCTTGCTTACATAGAAGCCAAAGAGATTGTCAGTAGTTGAGAACCACAACAGATCTAACCATAGAAAGGCGAGGGAAGCTGCAGATCTGGATATGGCTCGGGCTCGGATCTGGATTGGATCTACTTGGATCAGGCTCGGATCTGGATCAAATCTACTTGGATCGGACTCGGATCATGTAGATCTAAGAGTGCTGTCAGCAACTGGACGACACCTACGGAGATCAGAAGTTGCAAATCTGCTTGGATCTGGCTCAGATTGACTGACAGCGACAGCAAGGGAAGAAAAAATCGGACTGTAACATATGACAAGGAGGGACCAACAAGCAAGATTGGCATGCGATGATGGCTAACAAGCAGAACTAAAAGGTCTGACAAACAGGATCTATGTGAATCGAACAATATCGTTCCGATCTAAGAGCTGAGTAGGAAGATTAGGTCGGAAGACAAACCGCATCCTAAAGATGGCTTGAAACACTGAGACGACGCCGATGGTCATGGTGGTGGACAAATCAGGCGTCAGGAGTCGCGGTCAGACTTGGAGTCGTGGTGGGATCTGGACAGACGAACCAGGTCTATAAGATTTGAAGGCCAGCAGTCCAGATCTGGACAGATCACGTAGTGGACCTTCCCAGAAATAGAGATCCGATGCCGGCAAAAGAGAAATGGATTGGAAAAGTGGCGGCGTGTGAAGTCACGCACACCGAAGAACCAAACTAATCGGCGTCACATGGCCTCTCCAACGACAATCTTGTTTTGGCAAAAAAACTTTCGTCAATGAATAGTGACAGTTTCTAGGGTTTAGTCACCACTAGAAAGAAGAACACAATGATGAAAGAAGACTAGAGTTTGGCTCTAACACCATGTAAACAAAGGAGGAGAAATAACTATCTCAATAAATAACATTAGTGGTAGTGGTACATGTATATATACACCTTCTAACAAAATACTAATGACTACATATTTCGACGTGGGATTAAAGACTAACTATTCTAACATATATATTTTTACAGAACCATTGGCATATAATCAAAAATGAGAAAAGGGAAGGAGATATGAAATAAGTATAGCTGAAAAGGTAGATGGAAGAAAATCGACAATTTTATCAATTTCGAGTTCCTATTTAGGCTTGCACTATTAAAATAAGGGACAAATAAACAGAAAATGTAAAATCAGATAACAATTGAAATGAGCACCATAACTGAAAACACTGGATTGTTATTATATAAAACATGGCTATATGGAGATGAACACCTTACATTAACTACATATGTCAGTGATGGAATTCTGATTCACCATTGGCATTAAATAGCATATATTTGTCTATCAATCACAAACTTCACAAATCCCCTTTTGAGTTGATATAGGTACCAGACAAGCAAATAGGTATGGATCAGCTTTTAGCATCATCATTGACTTATAGAGAAAAAGTTGAAAACCCCCCCCCCCCCCCCAAAAAAAAAAAGAAAAAAAAACTACAATACCTTGTTCATCAAAAGAAAGACGAAAAGATGATTACCCAATCGTGTAGCCACAAATTAAGGGTACCAGGAAGGATTGTGCAAAGACCTGACCTATGGCATTACCTATCCAAAGTAGCTGTCTTCCCACTAAACTTGCATTCTCATTACTTGTGTTAACCACTTTATCAAGCAAAACCATCTAACAACTTCTGTGATCTGCCAACGAGATTGTTGGTCAATAAGATACTACCCCGTTTTCTGTACTTAACTGGCCCCGGAACCTTCAGTATATTCAAGCATCCGATACAAGGAAAAACCATACTTGATAGCATGGAAAAACTAAACAAGTAATATAGTATTCAACTGGGCTTTGTGCTGGTACCTTCAGATATCGAAGTTGTCCTTTTATACGTGATAATGAGTTCAAGGCCAGGAACTTTTCACTAGAATTTTCGACACTAGCTGCCTCCAATTCTCCCAGACTTAAGGCATCAATAGATTTATCATCATCATTCTCCTTAAGCGCAATCTTGAGGTTGCCATCTTTATTTCGTCATGAGCACGAAGAACCTGAGCCTGAGCAATTGCTAAGGACCTTGCTTGTGCATACTCCTTCCGCATGCCCTTAACCAAAGAAAATGTGAAAAAAGGAACTATTTTAATTTAGATGCATCATTTAGAAAGTAACCACCTACCTTAGCACATTCAGTGAACCAGAAAAAGACATTAAAAAATGCCCTACTGCTCCTAGTTTTCAATTAAGTTGTATGATAAGAGAGTAGACAGAGACAGCACAACAGCATATTCATATCAAATAAGAAGCTAACATGTCCAGATAAGTAGAAGTATTTCCGCTCTACTTGTAGAACTGTTCATGGAAAATAAAAAATTGAAGCTTGGAGTCGCTAATATAGCTATAGATTGAGAAAAAATTATGTGGCAATACCTCTAGGAGATGCAGCTGTTTGGTGGCTGCTGTCTTTCCATCTCGACCTAAAAGAGATTTGGAGTTGTTTTTTATTATTCCCAGAACAACTTCCAATTCTGAAGGAGATCTTGAAACCTATTAATATGTTATCCAAAAAAGGGGGAAAAAGAAAAAAGAAGAGGAAAAAGAAAACATGGTTAGAATGTTGATTGACATAACTTTCATTTCAATCACCTTGCTAGAATTGATAACACAAATGTCCAAACTTCATATTTCCTGGTTACAAACATCCAAATCAGGAAAATTTTTCAAAACTAAGACAGTCCACCAATTGATTCTTAAATCTGGTCATGTTTTGGGTCTATGATTCAAGTTAAGTTCAGCAACTGGATTTGGAAATCCAAACCATAATTTTTCTTTTCTCCCCCCAATTAGATAGGAACTCTTATTAGGTCTTTGTAAAATATCAGATTCCCCAAATATTGCAAATGAAATATGAAGTGCATAATAAAGCTGAATTTTGACAACATGTACAAGCAGAGGATAGGATGTAACTTACCAATACTTTTTCCCCAGCATCCCTCTTCCCTCCATTATCTTCATATTTGGCACTTGATGAAGATGAATTCTTATCACGGGACAATGTCCAATAAAAACGGTTTAGAGCAGACTTCTTCTTTTGCAAGTCCACTGCCTCCTCAGCAGATGTAATAAGCCCTCCATCTTGTCCCTTGTTAAGACGAAATAGCCTCGCCTCATAGGCCTAGAGAAAATAAGTGGGAGTAAGAAGAAAATCCAAACCCAGCAAAAAATTTTAGTTATACAGAAAAACATCATTCTAAAAGAAACTTTAGATACAAAACCTGAAATAATTCATCTAGTTCACAATGAACACAAGTGAGACCTTCCCCATTGGGTTGGCAGTTTGGACAGTATCTCACACGTTCAATGTCCTCCTCTCTTGGACTTTCCATGGTCTGATCAATTTCCAGAAGTCTATCGAGTAATATTTTCCTAGAATCTTCCAATGAGTCCAACCCAGTCTGTATGTAATACTTCAAAGCAGTAATGCTTCGAAAGCTGGATAATCAAATGATATACAGAAATTAGCACAGGCGATATAGTTTTAATTGCTACAGTGTTTCAGAAACTTGAGCAAGGTTTTTTCTCCTAGTGCCAGCGAAGGAAGTTCACAGATGGCACTCAGTTCAGCTCTATGAAGAGGGTTTGAAGAAGTAATCTTTGAATTAGATGCTCAACACACTTTGACTAAAATCATTATAAGAAGAAGCAATAATTTGGAATTTATATCAGCTTGGTATGGACAGGTTTCAAAGTCAATGTAAACTTCTCTTTGGTTACATATTCTTGGTAAATTAAATCCCAAAGTCATACAAAGCCACGTAAAGTCTTCAATCAAGTTGATTTACTTTAAGAGATTATTATGAGTTTTTGAAGCCTTTGCGACAAAGAACAAGAACCAGGAAACTAAAGAAGCAAGTAGCATAAGCGTGCGCAAGCAATAAGAAGCAACATATTCTGAAACACTAAAACTAAATATTCTCTAAATTCAATCATCATACAAAAGCTATATTGTTGCAATACATCATTGTGAGTTTAAGACTAAAGAATCTCACTTCTAATCTAGCTCCTAAAAAACAAAGAAAAAATCCTGTCTAAACTCCTATTAACAATTAAGTCCTAATTCCCGATAATAAAAACTCTTAAAGATAATTATATAAATGTCCAAACAAAATAAAATCAAGATAGATTTAAGAATCATCTCTTTCAGTCTCCATCACTCTCCCCAGTTGGAGAAAACTCGACCTTGAGTTTTGAAGGATGAAATGATGAAGAATTTCAGATGTTGACCTTGAACTTACTCTAGCATAATCCACTGATAAACCCCTCGATCTTTATAGGAAAGGACAAGAATGCATTCAACTGATTTCTTCTTCTGGAACCAGAAAGTCTACCAGAATGACAAACATAATAGTTCGAACTTCTTTAAAGTAGGTGTCATCTTCTTGCACAGGTTGCTCTACTTCAACCTCCTTGCCTTAGAATTTTCTAATTCATCCTTCTATTGTTGTGATGACGTTGGTTTCAATGATCAGTTTGCTGGTGTAATAATGCAATCGTGACCTTAGGAATGATGCTTAACTCTTCTAGGAGCAGATGATTCCTAGATCTTTCTCATAATTTTCATTTTTTATTTATTTTTCTTTGAAGACTGTATGCTATTAATTTTATGAAAATACCAAAAAAAAAAAAAAAATGATGGACTGCTTCATCTGCACATCAATAAATTGGTCTAAATGATGGTCAGGGGCATAACCAATGGCTCAGGCACATCTCCAGACTAGAATACACATATCTATTTGTGAAATAAGGCAATAACTTTAAAGTATTTTCTAATATCTACACGAATCTATTGAAAGAAAGAAAACTCTCAAACTTACACAACTCTAAAGCACCCATCATATTCTAGTTTCAGCAATCAAACCTAGTACAAAGAGTACACTAGAGGGGATAAGAAATGAGGCAAAATCATTAGTCTTTTCCTAAAAGTGAACAGAAGCAACCACAGTTCCAATTTTGACCAAATTTACAATAAGTTACATATCTAGAAGTGCCTATGATAGAAATAATAAGTCAAACTGCAGAATAGAAGCAATATTAGGAAAAGAATCAAAGTTTTCACTAACCAAGATGCAACTTTTGATGTCCTAGAAACATTTACAGTACCGGACACAGCTTCTCCAATCTTTCTGATCAACTCATCCGCAGACTCCTTGTTCTGCTCTATGTGATAGAGAGCTTCCAACCACCAAACTGCTTGCTGGTTTTTCCTATTGTTGAGTGTATCACAAACCTTGCAAAAAAACAAAAAAACGTAAAATGACAGAAACATATGACAGCACTGTAATGCTATTATTTAATTCAAGAGCTTGTTCCACAATAAATCCATGAAGCTACAAATCAATTTGAGATCAAAGATAAAAACTGATCACCTTTGGGATTGGAATTTCAATAAATTGATTATTATAGATCCCAATTGAGAAGGGAAAAAAATTCTGGATATGTCTGAATAATGTTTTCCCGTATCACCTGAGGCATATTGTACTAAAGTGCAACCAACATCAGCCATATGACACATGTAGCCATCAGAGATCCATCACAGTGTGCAATAACATGTATCAAACACAGTGTATAATAACATGTATTGCATCCAAGACATTTCATGTTGCAGATAAGACTCGGAATTTGATAGAAGAACCTTATATAACTTCACATGTCAGAAGCAGCTTTACAGGAAATATACCTGGGCATAAGACTTTCTGAACTCTTGCTGAGCTGAGCAAAGCTTTGAGTTGAACACAGATAAAAACTTCTGCTTCAGATTCTCACATGCAATTTTCAAACATTGAATACTAGAAGAATTGGACTGTGCCCAAGCCTTATCTTCAAATTCTTTAGTATGATTTCTGTCAGGAGTTTGTTGATCAGAAGAGAACTCAGGCAAATTCTCTGCATCAATGGTCAAAACAGAGGTGTCCTCCCCACTTTTTTTTTCTCTATCTCCATTATCTTCATCACAGATCTTGTAGGTTTTGTGCATCAAACTTTCAGGTGACTGTTTGTCTGAATGAAACTGTTGTGTGTATTCCGGAGTCAATGGAAGAATCTCAGCAAGATTTTGATGAATATGAATGTTTAACAATGAGTCCAAGCGAAAGTCTTCAGAGTGCTGCTCAGCTAAAGCAAGCGCTTCTTTATAAAATGATGCTGCTTGGGAAAATTCTTGCTTTATAATAGCTATTCCAGCAAGCCCATTCAATGCAACAACCAATTTCCTAAGTGCTTCCTCCCCTCCACCTTAGTTTTACCTACAAGAACCTTCAGAAAAATTCCCAGTTAGCAGGAACAACCAAACTGCTAATGTTTTCCAGAGAATGGTAATCATGTGACCTAAATATTATTTATGAAGACACTCACTGATGAATCTCATCCATTGTCATGGGAGACTGTTGCAGAGAACGCAACCCAGAGCTTCCCACTTGAGGATGGCAGCAGGCCTGCGAAGCTTCAAGAGTGAGTTCAATAGCTTTGCAGCCTCAGCATGGGTGATAAGAGAGTCAGATGCAGTATCAGATGCGGCAGAACCTAAATGCAGTAAAAGAGCACTATAAATCCTTAAAGTTTTTTTTCCCAGTTTTGGTCTTCCAAACTCAATAAGGAGAAGGAA